>JAMJFZ010000484.1:3330000-3357500 GCA_026225945.1 Cricetomys ansorgei
TTCAGACTTACTGGTTCCAGAGAGATGAGAGTCCACCACAGCAGAGCAGAGACAGCTGCGGGGAGCTAACATCTTGAGCTACCAGCAGGAAGCAGAGAGAACGAACTCAAAATGGCATGAGTCTTTAGACGCTCAAAGCCCTCCTCTAGTTGGGCATGCTTCCCATAAACCTCTCGCCTGCTGGGGGCTGAGTATTCAAATATCAGATACTATAGGGGACATCTCGTTCAAGTCAGCATGGTGGACAGGGGAGCTTCGGTAAACTACAGCAGCTTTGGACAGGAGACGCTATGGAGATAAGGACCAGACTGTTCCCAGGGTCTGCGTGGGAACTGGGTAGTATGGAGTCAACTACTGCCCCGCCACACGTGACCTGACACACTAATGGGGACTCAGTGTCCCTGTGATCGCCCCACACCCAACAGAAACCCAATATTCCAGCGGAGAACCCAGTTGGGTACCCAGTACCTACATTGGAAAGCGGTCTCCCTGCCACTGCCTCACCTAGAGAGACCCTGTACCCCTACTGGGGATCTGATACCTCCATCGGGGAGCTGATGGCACTGGCAATGGCGGTCTATCTGCCGCCCCTAGTGAGCAGCCCACCGGAATTCTAATCCAGACTACCTGGATCTCCGGCCTATACTCCTTCCGCCATCTGCTCTGATTCTGAGCTGGACCATGACTTCCAGCCCCAGCTTCCCTCTCTGAGGGAGTCCCAGCTTCTGACTTTGAAGCATATATGGCAGGCTGTGAGTCACTCCCCAAGGCCCTCTGGCCTTCAAGAATAACTCTGGAAAGCCGCCAGCCAGCCCATAGAGGGAAATTAGCCAGGAGAGAAAATTCAGTCACTTAGGGCCACGAACCTGTTTCGCAACCAATTTGCAGAGAACTTGTCCTTAACTTGTGCCACTGGCAAGGTCTGCGCAGCGATTTGGGTCTATCAACCAGTAAATTACAGGCAGCCGCGGCGCTCGGTCGGGCCCGCTGCAGAGCTGAGATGGAGTGGCTTGGGATGAGTGACAGCTCCAACAAATGCATTCCTGCCAGGAAAATAGCATTACCATGCCGAGGTGATTCGGAGAGTATTGAGCTTCGGGAAGAAAGAAAATAAAAGCAAACGGGCCCTGGCACTCCCGGGCACTCCATCATGACTGCCAGGCTCAGTAGGAAGACAAGGAACCCATCATCAGGTAAATAGCTCGCTGTCCCCAGCCAGGGAAGCACGGTAGCGCGTCAGGGACAGACGATCCCCAAGTGAGTGTCTGACACAAACACAAACGGGAATCTCGGGCCAGGTGAGAGAGCTGGAAGGTCACAGCCTCCTCTCTCACGGATGGGGAAACTGAGGTCATAGACAATAGAAAAGACTGAGAGAGTATAAAGGCTGAGAGACTAGCAAGACAGATTCCCGGGACCATTTAACAGGGAGACGCTGGCGTCTAGGGACTCACACTGGATCCATAAGGCACCGACAGTGCCCTCAAAGGCGGGTGAATGGCAGGGTGGCAAACAGCAGCCCCGCTGGCCCCCGCCTCACCGCTAACCCCCTCCCTGTGGCTGACACAGGGGGCCGTGAACAGCGACTGCCTGCTCTACCTGGCGGTTCTGTCTGTGATCCAGGGATATCTACCTCTTCCCCCACACCCCATCTCCCCACCAGCTGAGCTCCCTTTCCTGCTCCAAAAGAGTCCAGGCTAAGCTCAGGAAGGATGACGGTCTTCCTGGCAGCCGCACCCTCCCCTCATGCAGGGCACCTGCCATGGACCAGGGAGACAAAGTGGATGGACAGGGCCAGGGACCCTGGAGCATGCAGACTTCAGCAGCACTCGGAGGCTGGCTCCCATCTCTTGTTTGTGACAATGCCCCGGTTGCCTTCTTGCTTGGTCAGCAGCCGGACCTTGCAGGTACCTCAGCTGCACGATTGGTCCAACTGAGAGGGGTCGAGTGGGGCAGGCACTGTATGCCCGGGGCTTACCGCTCTCCTCTGACTGAGGGCTTGACGCTGTGACACCCTGTCCAGCTGCCCAGTCTCCCAGGCATGCTGACAGACAGGTGCACCTGCATGAAGGGCTGAGCCTTCTGAAGGTGAAGCTCCTGCACCTGGCTTCCGGGGCCGTCCCCCGGATTCGTCTCCATGCTCTCCCCAGGCACCACGGTTGCACCGTTCTCAGTGACAACCCTAATAATCTAACTTTCAGCAACGGGAAACCATATTGGAGGCTTGGAGGGGACACACCTTGGTCGGTGCAACCACACAGTCGTCGGCTTGACAGAAACCAAGACAAACCTGGGAAGAGGAAATCTTCGTTGCGATTGGCCTGTTGGCAAGTCTGCAGCATGTTCGCGTGGCTCACCCTCGGGACACCCAGCATCGCCTGACCTTGTGTTCTCCAGGACTGGGAGAGCCTGCAGGGCAGGGGATCCATGGCAGGTGGTGACTGGATGTCCTTTCCTAGTGTCCTCTCTTGCAACCTGTGTATCCAGGTTGCAAGGGTACCCAGGACTTGCTTACTCTGGTAAAATACATAGACAAAGAACTATGGGGGTTTGAATAAGGACGACCCCCATAGATTCCTATATTCGAATGTTTGTTCCAGGTTGATGGACGTTCAGGAAGGATTAGGAGGTGTGGTCTTGTTGGAGGAGGTGTCTCACTGGGGTGGGCTTTGAAGTTTTGAAAGCCTGTGACAGGCCCAGCCTCCTTATCTATCCATCCATCCATCCATCCATCCGTCTATCTATCTATCGATCTATCATCTATCTCTCTATCTCTGTTTCTCTATCTCTATCATCTCTGCCTCCTGCTTGTGAATCAGATATAAGCTCCCAGATTCTGCTCCAAGCACCACCTCTGCTTGCGTGCCACAATGCTCCCCATCGTGAGGAAAATAAACGGACCCTCTGAAACTGTAAGCAAGGCCCCAATTAAATGCTTTTCTTTATAAGTTGACTTAGTCATAAATGTCTCTTCACAGCAACAGAACAGTAACTAAGCCAGTAACGGACAGAGACATTATTGCCTTCATAGAGCATAGAAACAGGAGTGGAGCCAGTGAGGGGCAGGGCAAGCCCACCTCTACCATGGTTCCCACAGGAAGGGCAGGGCAGGCAGAGGACAGGCTGGAGACAGAGCTGTTCCTGGCTTTCCCTGAGCCCGGGGAGATCTGAGCAGGAGGATGGCCTGGCTGTGCGATCATAAAGGAGGAGCTTGGGGGTGACTCTAGAGTGGACCTTCACATTTGGGAGGCTCTCCCTGGTCTGTTTGCCTTTCTAGGGATCCCCTGGCTAGACAGGATGCCCACCCTCCAATTAGAAACGGCAGGTGCCAAAGCATCAGAGTACAGACAGAAAATCAAAACATGGTTCAGACACAGGCTCTGTGAAATCCGCCAGGGCCTTCCACTGACCCTGAGGAGACGTTTATGCAAGAAGCCCCCACTATTCCTGCAAGGAGACTCCACGGGAAGCAGAGGCAGGCCATGCCTTGCCCCACGCCCCTGCTAGACCAGGGTCTCTGAAGCAGTGTACAACCTGCACGACTCATCAGAGATGCTGATCTAATTGAACCGCTGCGACCCTGGGAGCAAATCGCCCCTCAGCTCTGTTGACTCGCATGACCTCTGACTGGCCAGAGTCTTATGGACTCTTTACAAGTCTTGGCCCTCCCAGGGAGGCCAAGCTGCTGCTTCAGAGTCCTTTGGGATGAAAGTATTGCTTATGAAACCCCAGCAGGGAGGGTGTCTCTCAAAAGAGCAAACAGTTTTTCTCCTGGGTCTGCCCAGAACCCATCACCCTTCTTCATCCGACAAGCCTCCCAGGGGGACCCTCTTGTTGGGTCTCCTGTTCCCAAAACAAAAGAGAAGACTTCCCTGAAGACAACAGCTGTCCCCACAACCTCCAAAGCGGACGGCAAACCTCCGATTTTCCTCTGATGAGGCCAGAATGCCTATCCTGGAGCGCGGCGGGCGCACTGAAGCCGAGGCCCTCCCGGCTGCTCGGAGATTTGTTTTCTTTGTTTCATGCCCCCGCACAACACAAGAATGAAATAAGTCTGGTCCTGACCTCCGGTGCAACATGCTCTGTGACAGGCAATTTCAAAGCTGGAAGGTCAGCCGAAAGGAGAATGCAGTCTTAGAGTGGACCCACACACAGCACCACTAGGAGACAGCTTGCGTGTCACTCTGGATTCCGACGAGGCCGCGAGCCAAACGTCACCAGGCCGTGGGAATGGGGCCTATGTGGTCTCTTTTTCCAAGAGATGTTGCTGAGAATTGTACCAGCTCTGGCCATCCTCCAACAGCCAGGTCAAGAAAGCTGGCCTGGCCCACCTCTTCCCAGTCTCCCTAGAGGCCTCAAACCCAGACGTATCCCTGAACCTTCTTACCAACTGCAAGTGCCATCATCAGAGTCTGAACCTGGAAACCCTGGGGCACAGGCTCTGAAACAGAGAGTTGATTCTGGCTGTCCTTGGTCCTGGGAGATCTGGACAGGGGAGGAACCTGTGCGTGAGAGCCCAATAAAGAAGACCCTTGAGTGTGGCTCTAAGTTGGCCATTTTCATTTGAGAGGCTATCCCCAGTGCTTCTTGCTGATCTAGGGATCCTCTGGCTGGATGGGGGGAGGGGCAATCTCCACCCCCAACCACAGATCACAGAGTGCCAAGCCACCAGAGTACAAATAGGCAATGCCTTGCATGGCCTATACCCAGTCTCTGTAAAAGTCTACCCTGAGAGCCCCTGAGGTCACCACTAACCCTCACTGGGATGTTTATGCAAGGAGCCCCATCATTTTGTGGGGATCCCCGAGACCCAACACTTCATCTTTTAATGAGAAACTATGATGGTAAATCTTGGGTGTCAACTTGATGTGGGATCAGTTAACTTCTAGGCAGGTCTGGTGAGGGCATTACTGGGAGGTATTAACTGAGGGGAGAGACTCTCTCCCACAGTGTGCAGCACCTTCCAGAGTCAGCCCAGATGTCACGAGGTCAAAGGGCAGAACAGCACCACCTGCCTGCCTTTGCTTCTGCGAGCATGTCTGTTCTGTTGCTGTTGATGTCTCTCACTGACATCAGGACCCAGGCTCTTGGCTTGCCAACATGGACTGAAGAAAAGCCTTCCCAAGAATCCTTCAGAGTCGGACTAGGACTTCGGAGGCCTCCAACCTCACAGACGGTGAGGCTTCCGGTTTCTCAGTCTCTCCAATGTGCAGATAGCCATTGCTGAATCAAGTTCTAACCAGTTCTGAACCAATCTAACACATCCCCTTCCATAAAATATGTCTTCTATTTTTCCTGTACCTCTAGAGAACCCTGACTGTTACAGAGATCCAGCAGGAGATTCTCCCTCCAGAAGAATGAAGAGAACATATCCAAGCCCCTTGTAGACTTGTACAAGCAGACAGTCCCCCCAAACAAAGCTGAGTGATAAGCCATGTTTCCTGAGACACATGTAAAAGGGGGACAGAAAAGAGGGGATGGGAAACTGTGATGGAGAGCCCCGGAGAGGAGACAGTTCGGACCATGGTTGCCATGGTGACGAGAAATGCAGAACTGGGACCATTGCAACTCCCTAAAGGACCATGACAACACATGTCCATATCTTAAACCGCCCTGGCCCCCTGTCAGGGGGAGCAGAGCTGCCAGGCTCTAAAACCCTGAGTTTTAAATTGCCCAATTAGCCAGCCTGGATTGCTCTGGCGGCACACTCTGTCCCCAGCCACCTTGGCCGAGAAATAATTCTGAGATCGTTAATACGGGCTCTGCATCTGCTCCTGCTCCACCTGGAGACTGGCCAGTGGCTCCCAGGAGCCCAGCTCAAGTGCAAGAAAAGTTACAGAAAGACTCCAAAGCTGCCTTTGTGTCACAGCAATTTTGAAGTGGCAGGGGGCCCCTGAGAAGCCCAGTGCCTTGTTGGGAATGAGCACAGGGAGTAGGCAAGCCATCGGGAAGATAAAGGGCCCCAAACCCTGCTGCTGCCAGACACCGCTTCCTCATCTGTGGAACTTTCCTCTGGGCACCACAGCGCCTGTCCTGACAGTGGTTGCTGCCACCACTAGGACACAAAACAAATCCGATATAGCTTCAAAAAAGATCAGCAAATAGGGACATCAGCCTGCGAGCGGGCTCCAAGGGCACAGTGGGCAGTCCTCCAGGGAGGAGGCCCTGGCCAGCCTGCAGAGGTTGCTGGACAGAGCACACATACCCATCCTCGGGGTTTCACGAGCCAGGCTCCAGGGGCTCTGTGGACACAGTGCAGCTCCCTGACAGGGGCGGGTGGGATGTAAAGCACACTCTCGGCTGGTGCGGGAGGCCAAGCTTTTCTCAGGAGGCTCCTGGAGCCTGGGCCTTGGGGCTCGGGGCTCAGTGGCTGTGTGAAGATTGTCAGGAGGGAAGACTGGCTTCTTGGCATCCCCCAGAGGCTTGTCACTGGTAAGAGCAGCTTTCTTGACCATCTCACATTCTAATAAATGAGGCACACACACGCACACTCACACACACACAAACACATGCACACACAAACATACACATGCAAACATACGCACACGCTCACACACAAACACACACACATACACACTCACACACAAACACATGCACACACTCGTGCACATGTACACACACAAAACATGCATGTGCACACATGCGCACGTGTGCAAGCACACACGCTGACACAGGCACAGACATGGGAACCCCCTTAGTGAAAAAAAGCTAAATGTCACAAAGAGTAAGAAACATGGGGAAGTAGCCAAGCAGTAAGCCCTAATCTGTCATCCTGTGGCCCAGAGAGGTGGCCACAACGCAGATAATGTTGTTGGTGCTGACTCAGGTGGTCTCCTGACCCTAGCTGCCTGGCCTGGGGCCAGAGCCTAAGGTGAGAAGAACTCCCAGAAGGCCAGTTCAGTTCCCAAACTGGTCTGTCACAGACACAGAAAATCCACTCATCCTCTCCCTCCCCGTGGGAAAGGGACCCCAAAGTAATGGAGATGCAGGACCCACTCCTAGGTGGGTACACAAACCGAGCCCTGCTCCCCAGCAGCACACTGAATGACAGTGCTGTCATGACCAGGAGTCACTGCATGGTCGGTAGAGCCACCACACCGAGGGCATTCCTCTATCCGAAGCCATGGTCGTTTCACAAACCCACACTCAAGCCTAATCCATCCCCCAAGGGGAACGGGGTAAAGACAGCTTCTCCAGGTAGACAGACATCCACTGGTACATCCCCAGGAAGCCCCTGCCATTGCCCTCCCTGTGCCCTCTGAGCCCCTTGGTGCACACCGTCCAAACCCTCGACACATCCCTGAGGTGAGCTTAGAGACCACTGTGTCTTCGTTGAATGTGCAACAAGACACAGGCACAAGCGGACAGCATCCGGCATCGTTTGCTCATTCACCGTCTCCCCGTGGGCAAAGATGAGCGCCCGTCTTCACACACACAGAACTCGGCATGGTGCCTGTGCATCGTTACAGCTAAGATAATGAATGGTGCAGATCTAATAGTAACAGTGATAGCCAACCAACATGGGCCGTGGGCCCCGGGCCAGCGCCGCGCAGGCGCTTCGCCTGCCTCCGCCTCTGGAGAGGTCCCCCACGGCCACCAGGTCTGTACTCGCTTTGTGTGTGACATGCGTTTCCAAAGAACCGGTGGCTTGTGCGTTGTCACCAGCAACTCAGAGACAAAGGCCGCTGGATTCCAATGCCCACCATCATCACAACCCTTGAGAGGCAGCACCGCCCGGGGCGGGGTTGTGACGAGGAGTAGAGGACACGGGGAGGGTGGTGTTCACATAAAAGATGGTGCCTAGGCTCACAGTTTCAGGGGCCCCGACACCCTCTCACGGACATAGGCGCGGGTAAAACAGCAATGCACGTAAAATAAAAATAAAGAGAATAAAACATTAAAAGCAGATGAGGCATGGCACCCAGGGTGAGCCTGACCAAGGCGTCACCCTCTGAGCACGATGAGGACACGTGACCAGAGCTCTAACTGTCTCCTTTGGAGTCCTAGGGAAAGGCGCGCAGAAGCCAGGGCTCCCCCCCCCCCGAGTCTCAGACTCCCCAACACACCAGTTGGTGTTCCAAAGAGAACAGTGACCCTGGCAGCTTTCCCAAGAGCGGTCCCCTCCTGTGCCCACACCTCACGAAGGCCGGAGGCCACATACAGCACGTGACAATGGCGTCCACAGATTGTCCCAGGCCCACAGTGTGTTGTGATGGACTGATTAAGTTTCATTAAGTGTCTTTAAACAATTACTACCTGCAAGACCACTGGAAATCACGGCAATTAAGTCCAAATTAAATGCCTCTTGGAAATTTCACTTTCTGGGTCTAAATCAGTAATTGTCAGCTCTACTCCATCCGGCTGAGCTGCTGTTTAAATTTAAATTGTGGCCAGGGATCAGGTCAGACAGTTCGGGGAGGAGGGGAGCATGCCAGTGATCTACCAAGGTTCAGAAGCAGGGTGGGGGTACTCAGGTGTTTGTGGGCCTTAGTCTTGTGATCCTGTCCCAGTCGCCGGTTGCTGTGCTCTGTCTGCTCTGCTTCTTCCTCTTCTGTATACCGTGATTCTGGTTTCAGGCAATAGTCCCCACCCTGGTTCCAGAAGCTGACATGGGACTCAAAAGAGGCGCTAGAGCAGCGGCAGCCTTCCTACCACCACAAGGCGTGGCCACAGAAAGGAGCAGAGCCACGGCCAGAAAGGAAGAAGGTGGGCCAGCGGTTGTCAGAGCCCCTAGATGGAGGAGGGAGCAGGAGACACGTCTTGAGAGTGTAGTTTGAAAGGGGCATTATGGAGCTGTGCTTTGGGCTTGTTCTGACAGCCTTCTTGAGATACAGACTCTAGAAAGCAGCTAAACTCCAGGACAAGTAGGGCTGTCCAGGAAGGGAACTGAAGTCCCTGGAGGCTGCCTCAGTCACCTCCAGATTGCCAAACCCATCCTCCTTAAATCCACATTGGGGTGCCTCACTTTCCTTCCTGTGGTCCCAGCACCAGTGTGGACCACAGCACAAACCAAGGGTAGCTATGAATGCCACTCAGCAAAAAACTGTGAACACACTTAAAGCATCACCCTGAGCTGGTATTTATGACAAAGCCACCGAGAGCAGTTTTAAGAGGAGAGGAGTTAAGAGGCAGCGTCCATTTGTCTTTCGCTCCCATGGGAGCCCTCGCTGCCTCCGACGGCGTCTGTCTCTGTACACCAGACTTCTCACACTCAGCGGAACCTTCTGCCAGTTCGTTCACCCCGCAGGTGAACTTCAGAGGTGAACGGAATTCCTTTGTGTGTATGTGTTTTCTTCATCTGCTTCTCCATCCATGGGCACCTACATGGATTCCCTGTCTTGGTTCATGTGGGTAAGGCTGAGGTAGACACAGGTCTGCAGAAGCCGCCTCCGCTGATTCCTCTGGTTACATCCCCAGCGGTGGGCTACTGGCTCCTGATCTCATTAGCTTTACACCATCTCCAGCCATGCTTACTGGGGCAGGCCTCTCCCCTCTGCGGGTTTGCTCTTCTACGTGTACCAGGGGTTGCGTACCCCTTCTTCAGACCTGTCCCCCCTAAAGGATGAGCTTCTGTGCCTGCACCTACACTTGAGTGGCCCCCATCGCAACCCTCCTTTCCTTTCAATAAAGCAAGCCACAATGAAGCCTGGGGGGAGCAGAGGAAGCTGGACGTTGCTTATGTCTGCTCACCTGTGACCGCAGCAAGATCGAACACCCGCTTCACTAGGTAGCTCCTTGTGCCGTCTGCGCTGGGGAACACTGAACATCCTCGCAGATGTGCCTTAGGCCCTGGGAGAGGGCACTGGCTCCTCTGGGCTGCTGACATTGGGATGTTTCTCCCCGTGGCAGCCTCTGAGTCGCATAGCTGTTCTGTCTCTGGACTGAGTGTCACAGTGCCTTAGCCATGTTTAGGACTTTATCCAGTCTAGGTCTGGTCCATGCACCTCAAGAGCAGCAAGCTGGTTAATCCCTGAATTGAGAGTCATACATACAAACAGGGGCAACTTGGAACTTGCAGCATGAGGCACATGATGGAGGTCAGAGTCTGCAGGACCAAGGCCACACAGGTGGGGGCCACCGTTGGCCCCCCGGCTGTCAAGGAAGTGCCCGCCACGGGAGTCAGAGGCAGTGAATGTCCCTAGCTGGAAAGAGGAGACAGAACAGGTCCCTGTCCTAGTTAGCTCTCCTTATTGCTATAACAGACACCACGACCAAAGCAGCTTGGGGAGGAGAGGGTTTATCTGGCTTACGTGTCCGGATCATAGCGGATCTTGGAGGGAAGTCAGGGCAGAAACTCAAGCAGGGCAAAGGCAGGAGCCACGAAGGCCCACTGCTTACAGGCTTGCTCCCTGTGTGTTGGTCAGTTCGCTCTCTTATGCAATCCGGAACCACCTTCCCAGGGCTAGCACCACCCCAGTGGGCCTGTCCTCCACATCACTCACCAATCAGGAAATGCCCCACAGACGTGCCCACAGGCCAATGCGATGGGAGTGACCCTTCCACTGAGGGTCCCTCTTCTTGGATGTGTGTAGGTCGTGTCAGGGTATCAAACTACCACCGTAGACACGGACAGGAAAACCCCTTCTCCTGGGTCACACACAGCTTGCCACCTGCGGGGTCATCGGTGAGCATCCTCAGCCTGTCCCCACCAGTGTCGCCGGGTGCCCACAGCTGTCATGGGGGACTTGTCTCTTTTCAACCTTTGTCATCATTGCACGTTTATAACAGGAGGGCAGCTGCTCCCGGGCGTTGTGTGGAGGTCGGAGGCTAACTCTGTGGGTTGGTTCTCTCCTCTCACCTTCACGTGGGTCTCAGAGATCAAACTCCTGTCGTTGGGCTTACATGGCAAACACTTCCCCAGCCGAGACCTCTCCCCAACCTCTGGGCACTTTCTCCATGCGTGTGCTTCTGCTTCCTCATCTCAAGATGGAGGCCGTGAGGGGCTGGTCACCCCCTCCACGTGTGGTCACGCAGGCAAAGCACGGGGCAGGTGGTCCTGTGGTGAAGCCGGGGCTTTCAGGCACAGGCCACACAAGGCTGTGCCCATTCGTGTCACAGAACAAGAAGGGACAACAGTCGGGACTGGGGTGTGGACGGTGCTCCTGTCCACAGGAGCCCCATTGGGGTAGCCGTAGGGAAAAGTGGGATGAACCCTCAGAGCAGTGGCTCCAGTAGGCCAGAGAAAGGTGGGGGGAGGTGCTCAGAGCCAGGGAAGAGCCAGGCCACACCTACCGTGAGGGAGACCTGGGACTTGGGTACATGGGTTACCCCATGGCCAGAGGGGTATACATCCTGCTTTGCCAGTGGCCACACTGGGCTTACTCTCTGTGAAGGTTAATACTGTCAATTCAGTGGGTTTTTAGGTCACCCTAGAAACAAATCCCTAGGTGTAACTGTGGGGGAGGGGCCATCTAGATTCAGATAAGTGAGGAGGTGAGGAGGACACGCCCGTTTCACCGGCTAGGGTCCTGGGCTCTCTCTCCCTCTCTCTCTCCCACTCTATAGTAATTATGCTGCTGTGGTGGCTCAGCAAGGATGACAAGGAGGCATTTTTCATAATTGCAAACCTGGCCAGACCGCAGCAGAGGGAACCACCGTCATGACAAGCGCCACCTCGACAGTGGAACCCCGAGCGTCTGCACTCAGAGGTTTTTATTGACTCAGAACTCCTCAGGCGTTCTACTGATAGCACGTGCAGATCATGAGCAATCAAACGTCCCCCGCAGAAATCCCGCAGACAATACAAGACACCAAGACCTAGGCAGCCCTTCCCCCAACAGTGCATAAAACATTTAATACATAACTTCTACAACACCTCTCTCTACACCTCTCTCTCTCCCTCTCTCTCCCTCTCCCCTCTCTTGTTCTCTCCCTTTCTCTCCTTCTCCCTCTCTCTGCCCCTCTCTTCCTCTCTCCCTCTCCCTACCCCCTCACCCCCTCTCTCCCCCTTCTTGTTCTTTCTCCCCCTCTCTCTCCATCTCTCCTCCTCTCTCCCTCCCTCTCCCCCTCTCTCTCCTTCTCTCTCCCTCTGTCTCACTGTGACCTATGCCCCCACCCCTGACTCCATGCCTTCCCTCCCATGCAGAACTGTGAAGCAAACCCTCCTGCTCCCTAAATCGCTCTTTGTCAGGCAATTTGTCACAGTGGCGGTGGTTAACTGGTTAACTCGCTCTCTGTCCCCGGTTAACTGGTTAACTCGCTCTCTGTCCCCGACAGCAGTGACCAGCAAAAGCAGAGGTGCAAGGTTTGCTGTGCAACTCCTTCCGGGGCTTCACAGGGAAGGGGTCAGCATGGCGTGGGAGCCACTGCTGGGAGGCTCAATACCCTGGGGCTTGAGGATCAGCACAGAAGCAGGGCGCAGACAGAAGCTCTGCTGGGCTCTCCTCAACCTGCTCACATCAGAGGCAGTGGCATTGCTGGAGTCCAGGCTTTAGGTGAGCAGAGATGAGAGCTGCCCACCCCAACCCACCCTTCTACCCCCAAGCGCCATTGGCCGCTTCTCAGCCTTGGCACCTCTCATGTCTCAGCTAAGAGAGATCTCCAATGAGGAGCCCTGTCCCTCACCTCTGTCCCACTCACCATGGTAGCCAACATGTCCCCAGACGTTGACAAATGTCACCAACATGCAGCTGGGAAGCACAGAACCAGCGAGAGAGTTAGACTCCTCAGAAGAGAATAGAGTCGGGCGTGGCGACCCACATGCAGTTGAAGTTCTAGGGAGCTGGAGGCAAGGAGCATTGCAAAGAGTTCAATGTCGGCCTGGTCTGCATGGCCAGACTTTATCTTAGAAGGAGAGAGGGGGACAGAACTGAGAAAACAAGACTTCAGACATAGCTCAGCGGTAAAGTACTTTCCTGTCATGAGCAAGGCTCTAAGTTCGATCCCCAGTGCCGAGGATAATCAATGTTCTTTCGCTCCTCTAACGGCTACTCATTAAGCCCTGACCACAGACGCTGGGGACACAGAGCTCGTGCCTGAGAACAGCCCTCCACGATGCAGGCGGAAAGGACGGAACCAGACCGTTGCCCCTCTCCATCTTCCTCTGCTTGTGAGCCTCAGAAGACAGATAGCATGCCATCTCCTCCGTTCGGTTCTCCCCGAGTCCCCACGTCAGAAGCCAGGGCCCTTCCTCTGGGCCTCCAGAAGTTTCAGTGACCTGTGCACCCCGCAGGTTCTGTACAATCTGCCACAGCTCTCAACCTCACGGCCCTCAAGCTGTCCTCCCTCCTGATTCTCCCGTGTCACCACTTGTGTGAGCCCTGGTATTGCACTGGACTATGTATGCTCAGGGGTTGGGGCAGGGAGGAGAGAGCAAGTGGTTCACAGCAGTCCTGGGCCCCCACTGTCCTCCAAGGGAAGCCCTGTCGAAACATGAAGAGGAGTCAGAGCTCTCACATTGAGCTCAGCTACAGAGGCTCAGCCAAGAGTGAGGAGCAAGGGTGGGTCTCTGCGTTCTCACCAGTGCAGACACGTGACCCTGTCCCATCCCCTTCTTACGTTGAGGCTGGCCTGAGTTTACTGTCAGATGCCATATCCATGTGAGCTACCCTAGTCGGTGCCCAACCCCCAAGGAGCTTCAAGGGACCCCACTGGCCCTGGCAGATGAGGCCTTGCAAACCTCCATGGAGACAGCTGTTCTAGAAGCTTCCCCTGAGTGTCTGTAGAGAGGCCTGCTACCTGTGAGGCCAACATTCCAGTTGAGTGCCCTGTGCTGTTAATTAAAACCTGAAAATGGAACTTGGGGATTTAATTAACAATGCATGTGCAAAGAATGGGGTTTTTGTGGATGTTTTTTAACACATCTATAATCTTTCATTAACAGTCAGAAATTTAGATTGCTATGCATAAGCAATGAGGAAATAATAAATCAGAAAAGACGTTACAGACAACCACCATCTCCCCGGCTGTCAACTCAGGGAGCAGCGTGGAGCATCAATTCCCACTCTCCTGCCCCACCTCCCTGGAGGAGGCTGTGTGTTGCTAACATTCCTTCCCAGGGGAGACATAATCAGCACCTACCCCTCCTCCCAAGTCCAGACCACAAACAGAGGTGTGAGGCCAGCAAAGAGTTGCAAATCAAAGAGTTCATTAGGCTTAGTTACAGAGCTGTGGGCATGAGCCTCGGCGGGAACACAGGTGCCTAAAGCAGCCTTACTGGAAGGTCCGCCCTGAACAGAATGATAGCTTCCTCATGGCTATGTAGACAGAGCCCCAGTGTACACTCCAGTTCTTCCAGAGACCCCCCGCCCCACAGGGCCATGTGCAATTAGAGCAGAGTCCCACAGAACTCGTTCCTGGCCTAGCAAAAGTCCTGAAGATGGAGACTGTTTGCACCTTGTCCCAGCAAACTGGGGCCAGAGAGATCTGCCAAACCCCCCACCAAAGTAGGAGGCTTTACAAAATAGCAAGAAATAGACGGGATCCCCCACACCTGAAGAGACCCCTTCACCTCTAGATTCTTTAGCCCACATTAGGGGGTTAAGGAGATGAGGCAGGCATTGGAGATGGGTCACGTGGTGGCAACAGACATCTATGCGTCCCCTTCTGGAGGTAAGTAAACTCGGGGGTTGCCTCGTGCCCCCCCCCCCCGGGATGCTGTTCTCCACTGTCCTCACACTTCTGCAGCCCTTGGGCAGAATTTTCCGGCCAGGCTCTTTTTGAGGATGGCTTGGCAGATGACAGTCTGTGAAGGCAGACAGTGCCTGCATGGAACCAAGGCACACTTGTTTGTCTTCATCCCCTCAGAGGGGCGAATCTCCCTTGAAGGCAAGACCAGGCAAGCTCACCTGCAGCCCATCCAACAAGTTCCGGGTTCTCTGAGTCAGGAGCACGGACCCCTTCTGCACGCGTCCCTCCCCACCATCCCGTATGAGAGCCGCAGAGTGTGGGAGGCGGAAGAGGACCAAGGTGACCCTGGCGCTCACACTGGCTGCAGTACAGTGAGAGATGACAGCCAGCGCCTGTGCCCCAGCATCTCATGAAGGATGGCGGTGGGCCTGCTTATGACCTCACACCAGGATGAGCTCTCACACGCTCGAAGCCACCTACACTTGCCCCGGGTGTCACATCAAGAAATAAAGGCAGGCTTGGATCCCATCCATGCCAACTCCATCACCTGCGATTTACCAGGCAAGACAAGGAAACCAGCTGTGTCAGAGATGCAGGGTTAGCGGATGCAGCTTTGAACCCTCAGGCTCCCGGCCCCCACTGCTGAACTACAGATGCCGTCTCAAGAGAGGACCTAGGGTATACACATCCCTGAATGTCATCTCAACGCAGAAGTGTCCCCAAGATGGTGGCCCCACACGTCCTGACACATTGTTTCACTCTCTTGCATGTGTGGATTTTGGACATCTGGGCTCAGTGGTCTCCAGGGCTTTGGTCCATCCCAGTTCTGAAATGGAAACGGAGTCCACTCTCTGTAGGGAGAACAGAGCCCCATCCAGCTGTGGCAGTGCAGCTGTGGGGGCAGCAGGGGGGGCAGGGGGACGTGGGAGTCCAGGATGGCCCCCACATATCACTTGATGTGCTCCTGGCCCTCAAGTCCAGACTCTGGAGGGATGGCTTCACGTGGCCCCCTGGACCCACAGCTCCTGAGTCCCTCCTCGTTTTAGGGACTGTGGGGACTTCGTTTTTGCTATTGGATCCCCAGGGTCTGCGAGAGCAGCTAACACATTGGAGGGGTTCAAAAACCATCATCAGAGAACAGGAAGGGGGAGGGGGAGGGAGGGAGGAGGGCAAGGAACTCTTCAGGACCAAGGGTAGGACTCTTCCTCTGGGTTAAGGAAAAGGCAGGAGCAGACATGTGTCCCTGCCACCCACTGACTGTACCTGACCGTCTGCTGTACCTTCTCACCAGAGCCTCTTCCAAGCCTGGTTAAAACCTCTGACCAGCACAGGACTGCTCTCCTGTAGCAGACACACACCAGGCCTCAAGTAGGAAGTGCCGGGTGTGAACATGTCACCCCTCACTGTCATTTGGCCCTAGAGGCTCTGATATGCTGGAAGGTCAGGAGGCGGATGGTTGGCAGCCCGGTGCTGCTTCATAGAAAGGGCATGCTGGACAACATGCCCAGCATCAGAACCCACTACACCCACTGAGTCACAAAACAGTTTTGGAGGACACAGAAGCTCACTCAAGGGCCAACAAACAGAAATAGAGGACCCAAAACACAGGGGACCTCATCACATACAGAGCTCTTTCCACCTGTCCAAGGACAAAAGCACAGTCCACCCTTCAGGGTGCCCATGGGGCTTCGTCCTGACTGTAGCATCCTCCCATCCCCCACCAGGAGAGGCTCCCACCGTTAGCCTTCGAGCAGAGATCCAGGCACTCACAGAGCCGCAGATACTGTGTCCTGCCAGGGCTCGGCCCAAACGGAACCTCATTAAGCCTTCGTCCTGGCATTAAAGGTTACCGTGTCCTGTCCCCACACCCCATATGGCACGCATGCTGAATAATTAAAGGCAGAGTAAGTTTCCAAGCAAAGCGCCTGTGACCTTCTCTGGAAGACACAGCTTCTCAGGGCCGAGTGAGGCAATGCCTTGGACCCTGACAGCCAGGAACTCAGATCTCCATGCCCAGCATCCGTTGAGTAGCCTGTACAATCTACCGCACGGGCGGTGCCGACTCCGTGTCCCTGTGTGTGTGTCAAGGGATAACACTTCTTTTTGCTGGAATGACTTATGACTGGCTTGGTTGAGGGTTTAGAAAGAGCAAGATACTGTGGTGTTTTGTTTGTTTGTTTTGTTTTGTTTTGTTTGTTTTGTTTTGTTTGCTTTTGTTTTAAAGCGAAGTCTCAGGATTGACCACAGAAACTGTCCCCACGCAGGGGTGGCAGGCCATGGGAAGGACAGACGCCTACTCTGTCCTCCAACCTGGGACTGAGGGAAGTCTCCCCCATCATCCCCGTCCTCCGTCTGCTCCCCCACCCCAAGTGCCCGTCACGCAGCCCTCATCGGGCACACAGACTCTGTGAGGTAGACTAGGACCTCGAGCCTCAGATGAGCACTGTTACCTCAGCAACAACTGCACGCATTGACCACAGCTCAGGCGCGCTGCAGGACTACCAGAGAAAGTTCTCCTCTCTGGCCTAGGTGCACGAGGTTACAGGGTCCTCGGGAGCCCACCAAGCTTGTGGAAGCAAAAACTCTGGTACAGACTGCTAGAAACCGTTCTGGCTGAGCTGTGCCTTCCAGAGCCAGGCAATCAGCTGCCATCTCTGTACGGTTTTCTCAAGGCTTCTGAGAAGGACCCAAAATGTCTGGTGCTGGCAGAAGGGCAGGCGACTGGCTGTTTGATTGACATCATTACTGCTTAAAGCAGCCAGGGCAGCAAGGGAGAGTCCAGTGGCCACTGATTAATGAGCAAACTGCACATTCTGGCTTGCTGTGCCCATTGCTCCTGCTGGCTGCAACTGGCTGCCCCTGTTACTGTCTCTCCTTCAGCCGCACCTGGCTACCCAGAAGGCATTGTGTTAAGCAAAGCACTAGTTACTCTGTGTGGGAAACTCACATGGTTTCAGCTCTGCAGCTTTTCAGAATATAGTTAAATGCACATCTGTACATGTTTCCAGTCAGATACAATACAGCATTAAATGTGCTGAAACGAATTTTAACGGTTGCTTACAAAAGAGTCATTTAGAAGACTTCAACACACACTGATCCTTCAATGAATTGGCTTTGTTGAGACAATTCCCTAAGCAGCCAAAAGTCTGAAATACCAACATCAGAAAACAAAACAATTTTTAACAAGACACAAAATCTTGCCTTAAGTTCGTCGCAAAGATCAGAGCAACCTCTGGGCTTCTTGCTGCTTCAGACACAGGAACTGGGCTCTGCCGCGCACTGATGTCTTCCTATTGCAACAAGGCTGAAATTGATGGGTTTTATTAGTTCTCAAACTGTGGTTTTTATAATTAGGTGAGATTCAGTTTCTCTTTTGTATTTTATTTTTGCCTTGGTCTAATCCCACATTAGGACCCCAATGAAAGACTCGGGGGGTTCACTGGATCTCTTTGTCCCTCATCCCAGTGTGGCCATTTGAATGAATCCCCTTTGTCTGCTTTCTACCGTTTAAAAAGGGAAATCAAAATGTCACATTCATGCTTCCTTGCTTATTGACAGGAAAAGAAGAGCTAGTGGATCTCCCAGGGGAGGGGAAAGCTGGTCAGCTGTAAAGCACTTGCCTGCAAGCCCGTGGATCCGAGTTTGATCCCTGTGTTCTAGTTTGCTTCTGCTGCCTTGATAAAACACTGACCTAAGCAACTTGGGGAGGAAAGGGTTTATTTCATCTTCAGCTTAAAACCCGCCATCAAGGCGGGCAAGCCAACACGAGAACCTAACCTAACGCAGAAACCAGAGAAACGCGGCTGGCTGGCTCACTTCCTCCGGCGGGCTCAGCTGCCTTTCGTCTATAGCCCAGGCCCTCCTACACCAATTAGCAATTAAGAAAATGCCCCAGACATGCCCTCAGCCCAATCCAACGAAGGCCACGCCTTGGTTGAGAGCCCCTCTTCCCAGGTGTGTCTAGGTGTGCGTCGTTGACAGCTGAAGCTGTCTATGCCACGCAGCGAGCGTGAAGACCTGAGTTTGAGCCACAGAACCCATGTAAAAGAGGCCAAGTGTTAGCAATCCCAGAGCTAGGGAGGTGGAGATGGGCAGATCCCTGCGCCAGTTAGTCTACTTGGCGAGTTCTCGGCCTGTGTAAGACCCTGCCTCAAAAATAAGAAATAGATGGTGCCTAAGAAATGATACCCGAGGTCATTCTCGGGCCTTCGTGAGTGTGTGCGCATGCTCACACTCACACACACGTGAGAAAAGGAGCTAAGAGGAGCACCTGCCCCTCCACAGGAACAGCCCCCCTTTCAAAGGGGGAGTAGCACGGGATTCCTCGGAACCTTCCAAATCGGCTTTAAAATATTTCATGAGTTAAAAAGATACATTTCCAGACAGTTAAGGATAGACTAAGATAGACACTCCGAACATTGGGGACAGAATGCACATGGGCAGAACCATCTGGAACCAATCTGTCCTTGTATAGCTGTCAGCCAGACTACCCAGGTTACCACAGAAACAACAGAAAGCAACTGGCTGCTATCTGAGCTCAGATTCTTTCTAAGTGGGATCAAGACAAGCCCAGTGCCGGGCCAGGAGCTCTAAGCATTGCCATGTTCCCCACTCTCAGGCTCCAGCTGATGGAGCAGGAACTGTGTTATTGGTCAATGTGAGGGAGGAGGAGGAGCACGGGAACATAAGATATGACTCCATACCCACCCAGTGGGAACGCGCAGCACTTTTGCTTATATTCCATTAGCCAAAGAGGCCATTAAACTTTCTGGATCACTAGCATAGCTGTGTGATAAAGGATGGATGGAAGATGAATGGGCAGATGGATGGATGGATGGATGGATGGATGGATGGATGGATGATAGAAGATAGATAAATAGATATATTTACCATAAGGCACAGATTTTTATCTTTTTTATTTCAGTGATTTTTATCTATTTCGAGCAGCTTTGGCATATGGTAGGATGGTTAGATAGATAGACAGGGAGTGGGTGGATGGAGACTAGATAGATGGGTGGGTGGGAACTGGATGGGGAGGATGCATGAATGGATGGAAGTGGGTGGATGGGGAAGTGGAGGGTTTGAGGGGGAATGGATATATGGATAAGGCTTAGATGGATGATTAGATGGATGGAGGATGGAGGATGGAGGATGGAGGATGGATGGGGGATGGAGGATGGATGGGGGATGGAGGATGGATGGATGGATAGATGGAGGATGGATGGAGGATGGAGGATGGAGGATGGATGGAGGATGGAGGATGGATGGATGGTGGATGGATGGAGGATGGAGGATGGATGGATGGAGGATGGATGGAGGATGGATGGAGGATGGAGGATGGAGGATGGATGGAGGATGGATGGATGGAGGATGGATGGATGGAGGATGGAGGATGGAGGATGGATGGAGGATGGATGGAGGATGGAGGATGGAGGATGGATGGATGGTGGATGGATGGAGGATGGAGGATGGATGGATGGAGGATGGATGGAGGATGGATGGAGGATGGAGGATGGAGGATGGAGGATGGATGGATGGAGGATGGATGGAGAATGGATGGATGGAGGATGGAGGATGGAGAATGGATAAATGAAGGTGGATTGGTGGATGGTTGGGATGGACTGGTGAATAAGTGTATACATGTAAGGAATAAGAGGCAGGGAGGGCAGATGGATGCATGGAAGGCTGGGACTGGTAGATAGACTAAGTGGGTGATAGGGTGGATAACTGGCTGGTTGAGTGAGTCAGAGGGAGGGCAGGTGGTTGTAGAAGAGGGAGCAATAGCCAAAGTAAGAAGCTAAGAGTATGAACATACCATGAATGGAGCCATTAGCCCATGTTGTCTAGCTGGCTCATGTGTGCCTCTGCACACACACACATGCTTATGCATGCACACACATGCAGGCACATGCACACACACACACACACACACACACACACATATGCACACAGACACATGCACATACGCACACACCCAGTGGGTGGACATGCTGGTATCTGTAGAGATACACATTTGCATGTGAGCCTGTGTGTGCAGGTTCATCCATTCATGTGTTCCCCGAGTACACACACTTGTACATGTAGCACATCAAGCTCAGGGCACATTGTAAGACCCGCTAGGGCTCTGAAGCTTCAGTAGCCAGCTCCTCATCTGTATGAGCTCCTGACATTCCAGCACTGTGGTCTTGATGAATGACAGGCACGGTTTCTATACATAGACACATAACAGGGGGAGAGACAATGCGAGGACCATCTGCAGCACCCGGAACCCATCTCTGAAGGCCAAATAAGTGTGGCCCAGCCTGTCACATGAGCCACATAAGGGGGTGCCCCTCCACGGCCAGAAACATGCCATCGGTCCCAAGGCATGCTGGGTAAAATCCCAACCTTTCAAATCCATGGCTACAACTCCCTTGTCAGGAGAAAGACTATGGGCCCAGGGCCCCATAGAGGTGCACAGAGTCTCAAAGCTAATGAATGGCTGCCTCCCTGCCCAGGTGAGCTCCTGGCAGAAGCTGGAGCGGAGTCATCAGAGGAAGGGTTCATGACACACAACATGTGACTACTAACTCCTCCACCTAGCCCTGAGCATTCTGGGCATGCCATATGCAGAAGAGGCTTCTGTGCCTACTGTCAAGCTGTCATCAAGCTGGCCCCACGGGGGGACGCAGGGTCCTGTGCCAGGCAGCGACCCCTCCTGCCCACATCATCAAGCTGGCCCCACGGGGGGGGGGGGGGGGACGTAGGGTCCTGTGCCAGGCAGCACCCCTTCCCCTTCATGGTCCCTAGGAATGAGCGTGGCTTTCCCCCACACACACAGTAGCAAGGCCCCTTAATGGGCCCTGCAGGAGCTCAGGGATGGGCACCAAACCCTGCAGGGCTATCTCCAGGAGATCTGCTCAGTGGATACAGCGAAGAGGAGGCTCTGCCCTCTGTCCTAGGACATCCGGGCCCAGCCAGTGGGGGATTCGAGAAACACAGATGGGGCCTGGCAGAACTGTGGTTGAAAGAACCAAACCCATAAACCCCAGCTTAGCTCATGCCTACACAAAGCCAGGCTAGCCTGGGCTACAGATAGCCCAGCCTGTGGTACATGGCTCTGCATCTGTGGGAGTCCTTTCTTCTATCTTCTGTTTCTCTCCTTTCTCTTTCTTTTTCCCTTTCTCTTGCTCTCCCTCCTCTCTTCTCTTCCTTCCTCTGTCTTCCTCCCATGTCATTATTTATTTTGCTGGAGCTGCTCAGAACCTTGCAAACAAAAGATCTCCCCAGTCCCCACAGGAAGCAGCAGCCCAAGGCCCAGGATCTTCCGGCACTGGCTGAGGCTCACAGCCCCTAGAGCTTAGGACCAGAAGTCAACAGGGGCCTTGGTTCTGCGCTCCCTGGCTCCCTGGACCACAGGCTGAGCTGTGTCCAGAAGGCTGTATCCTGTGAGATTTGGTCCTGGGAACAAACACTAGCCAGTCTCCTACACACACACACACACACACACTGCCGTGTTCTAAAGACTCAAGGTTAGGGTTAGCGCATGGTTGGCCGGGACTCCAAGGCCACTCTGAAGGGACAGGCATTTGCATGGGGACACACATACATTCCCAACAGTGGCTCCTCTTACCCCAGGGGCTGAGGGGCCCCAGCAGGAGGAAGTTCCCTAGTCCTCTCCAGTGTTCACTGACACCTCAGGGTACCACAGGAGTGACTCTGGGAACAGAGAGGCACATGGAAAGAGGCCCCTGGAAAGGCTCACATGCATGCGCATATTCCAGGAAAGAAGTACAAACCTGCTCCTGTTGCCACAGCAACCCGTCTCAGCTCCAGCAAGGGCTTTAATTGGAAGTTGCTTATTTGGCTGAAGCCCCAGGAATAATCAACGGGAGATTAGTAACATTAAAAACCAGCAGGAGCCAGGAAACATCTCAGAGAGGATGGTGACGGAGAGGACAGTCCCCCTGGAAACCACTGGTGATAACAGTCTTTAGCTTACGCAGTCTCGTCAGGCCTGCGCAAAGCGAAGGGTCCCCACCTGTGATTTCATGGCATTCTTTAGGTCGTTCTCCCATTTTACACACCAGGAGCTCTCTGGAGCTCGGAGAGGTTAAGAAGGTGGCCTGGAGCCACACGGGATGCGAAGGCGATTTGAGCCGATCCCACAACCGTTTCGGTCACAAGCACGGAGCCGTCTGCTTTCCTGAAAGGCACCAGCCCTGAGACACAAAGAGTTTTTAGCTTTTCCAAGGTGCCTGACACCCCAGAGCATCCCAGATGCCGTGCCTACAGCTCGGGTGGCCAGGGTCAGCCTCTGGGACACCACCCAAACAGTGCCTGCAGGCTCCTCTGTTAAGTTCTTGCTTTCTCTGCCTGGACGCCATCGGTTCCTCAAGCCTGCCGAGGGCCTGCTGCCCCCTCGTGGCAGTTATGGAGCACTGCATGGATTTAATCCCAGACCCCCCAAACAGGGAAAAGACCGACCTACAGGCAAGCATTTGGGAGAGGGCCTTGAAGGGACCTCAGATGCCAGGCTGGAAGGCAGTGTGGCCAGCACCCAGCAACCTCACAGGTGGGTGAGGGAAGACCAGGGTGTTGGAAGGGGCTGTCTTGACTCCTCTCTTTCCT
This sequence comes from Cricetomys ansorgei, assembly GCA_026225945.1. Taxonomy (NCBI): domain Eukaryota; kingdom Metazoa; phylum Chordata; class Mammalia; order Rodentia; family Nesomyidae; genus Cricetomys; species Cricetomys ansorgei. Next base: position 3,353,179 of record JAMJFZ010000484.1, read on the forward strand.
ACTGAGGTACCAGATGGCAGGGAAAGCCACTTGGCACTCAGGCCTCCAACGCACACCAGAAGTTCACCACCATATCATCCACAAGGGATCAGCAAGGCCCGTGCTCCTTCCTAGGGCCCAGAAGAGGGGTGCTCCTGGCAAGCCCTGCTGACTCCAGCCAACATCCCGGGAGCTCCTTCCTTCAGGAAGATACTGCTTTCCTGTGCAGAATTCCTGGATTATGGGCCCTCTGCCCTAGGCTCTGTGTCTCAATCCCAGAGTTGGTGCTGGTAGAGTTTAATTACTGCCCCTGGAGAGGCCACATCCCACAAAGTGTCTAGGCTTCAGGTTGCTGTGAGCATCCCAATCTGCCTCGGGGGCACCTCCCAGCCCGGGAGGAAGGGAGCTGCCTCAACGGTGGGCCTCCAGAAGGGTATTTTTACCCATGTGTTTATTCACTGAGCACTTTAAATTACTTTTTTAAGGCAACTGGCATTTACTCAGTTGTCAACTTATTAAATCTCCCCCTCTCGAGCTACACAAACTCGAAAGTCACTGTGACTCGGAATAAGAAGGCTCGCAGATCAAATAGTGAGGTAACAGCACACAGCACAGCCACGGATCCACTGCAGCAGAGCAGCGGGCCTCGGGAGGAGTGGGGAGGGGCTGGCCTCACCTGCCAAGCCTGCGGCAGATCCCAGACCACGCCAGCAGAGGCCCGGGGCTGGACCACAGCACCATCGAGCCTGCTCTGGGGCTGAAGTCTTCAGACATAAAACATCCTTCCAACACCCAAGCATCAGCAGTGGCTCTTGCAGGATGTGAGGGTCCTTGGAGGGGGCAGGGAAGATTCCACAGGACAGCCCTCGGGACTAGCTGAGGACTCTCTGTTGCTGGAAGACTCTGTCATTCAATCACAGTTCCTGGAAGGGAAGGAGCAGGTACACCACACTTGTTTCCTGCTGCCCGTGAGCCTCCACGAAAACCAGCTCAGCTGATAGTCGGTGCCTTCTCTCAAAACTGACCACAGGGTCCTAGAGAGGCAGATAGTGCTCATAGGATGCTGGAGAAAATAAGAGGCCATAGGTCTTGGAGAGTCAGAAGTCGGATCCAGAGCACAGCTCCCATTGCAGAGAATCCCCAGCAAAGACAGTCTGCAGATTCCTCCCCGGAGTCCCCTACAGCCCCAAGGCTCAGGCGAGACCCAAAGCAGGCAAATTTTACATACATTGGGACATTTCCTAGAGGGTCAACCCCCACCCCCCAAAAAAAGAGCAATAACCCATCCCTCCTATGGTGGTCTAGTCCCTCCCCAAGCAACTGGTTTGTGCCACACAGGCCTCAAACATGACAGGCACCAAGTGTCCTGAATAATCAGGCCCAAGAGTGTGGACCATGTAGAACCCAGCACAGCTCCCCTATGGGCGTGGCTGTAACTCTGTCACTCAGCTCAAGGTGCAACCACTGGGTATTCGTTGAATGCCTGCTGTAAGCTGGGCCTGTGCTAAGGTCAGAGGGCAGTGCAGCTTAGATCCCTGTCCTCCTGTAGCTGGTGCTCAGTGGAGACACTCAGTGGACAGGTGAACACAAGAGCAACCCAGTCTTCAGATGACCACGGTCACTCCTGTGTATGTGAGACATGGACAGAGGAACAGGGACAAAGGCACAGAGCAACAGAGCGAGAAAGAGATAAAAACAGAGGGGGACTCATAGAGGAGGAGGAGGAGCAGGAGGAGGAAGAGGAGCAGGAAGAGGAGCAGGAAGAGGAAGAAGAAGAAGGAGGAGGAGCAGGAGGAGGAGGAGGAGAGGGGAGATAGAAGAGGAATGGAGACCAACACGGTGGGGTGGGGAGATGGACACACAGGAGTCCCTCTACCCAATGGGACAGCTCTGGCATCCACTCTGCCTTCTACCCCAGGCCACTGTTGAGTTCTGCTCAGGCCAGGCCTTTGAAACTAACCCTTCACTTTATGGGGTGTGGCTGCACCCCAAGACTGAGTTAAAACTTCTCTCCTCCCAAGACGCCCAGGTGTGAGAGTTTGTGTACTGTAGATTCTTCCTCCATCCCCACTCTGCCTCTGCAGAGCCCTCCTTGGCCAGGAAGACTCAGCTGAAGCCCTTCTTGCCCCAAGGAGGCAAGTCCAGGGAAGTGGAGAGAGGCATGGGACACAGACGAGAGAGGCTGAGGCTCCAGCTGCCCGAGCTGTGGAGCAATGTTGAGCAGAGGGCCGCGGAAACACTCAGGGCGCCTCGACACTCCAGAGGTCACAGAAGTGTTTGCTTGGAATTATTCTGGATAAAGGCTGGCGTCTGCCACAGAAACCTGAGAGCGCCAACAATTTCGGTCACTGAAAGAGAAGGTTTGCTCTCAGAGGCAAGAGAGCAGGAATATTTGCAAATTCTATGCAGATTTCACTTCCTTTACGCTACTTCAAGGGCCGTGGGTAAAAGGAACACCCAATTAGAATGATTGTTCTCACCTCTCCATTCCAGGGACAAGAGCTCCCTCCTTTGTCACTTGCTGGCCACAGACACAGAAGCTCCTACTGTCGCCTGGTAGCCTGAGCTGGTGGCTCTAGACACAGAGGGCTAGGGATAGAGAGTCTAGTCCCAGTCCCATTTCTCAGGGATGGCCTGGGGCCCAGGGGAGGACACAGAAGGTAAGCCTGTTAGGAGCTCTTGGCCTAATTCAGGGCTGAATCATTGCAGGTGAGTGAGCTGCTGGGAACCAGCCCCGCTTCCCTGGGACTGTGGGGATAGCTCAGCCATATACCGTGCCCTGTCTAAAAGCAAGACATAGCCTAGGGCACCCTCCTTGCCAGATACTGAAGCACCTGGGTACCGAGAAGCCTTACATCTCTCTGCTTCTCAAACTGCCCCTAGAGCGGCAGGCACAGCATAGTGACTCCCACAGGGTCCCAGAGCCACAGCCACTCAAAGAGAGGTCTGAGCTGTAGGTGAGACACGGAAACAATAGAAGCATCCATTATGGGTGCTATTCCAGGACTTTTAGAGTCTCTATGCTATAGCATCTGTATCCCAGGAACAGTCAGCTGGTCATGTCAGCTGCCCCAGAAAGAGGAGCACACGGGGAAGGGAACAAAAGCATACTGAGGCCCTGTCTTAGTTTTATTTTCCTTTGCTGAGATAAAACACCTGACAGAAGCAACTCACTGGAGGGTTTTGAGAGGACCAGCGCCCCCTAGTGGTGGGTGGCACTTGCCCTCACCTCTCTGCTTGCTGGCAAGTACTCGGTTTCCCAGAAGTCCTTGCTTCCTCACGACATTTAATGACTCAATCCAATATTCAGATCCTGACCAATCAGAAGGATCCCCTAGATACCACCTGTTTGGTTTAAAAGGACCTCATGGCCAGCTTTCAAGGCCGCCATGTTTTTTTAATTAGTTAGCCCTGGCATGTCAGTATGTATCCTGTGAGGAATGAACTGTTTAAACCTTAAATTGGCCACATGTTTCTCTTGAGCTATTTCATGCACCCAACAGGTCTATTTGGCTCACATCTCTGGGTACCACTGCTGGAAAGTCAAGGCATATGGACTGGATGCAGCAAGTCACAACCATTCTCAAGAGCAGAGAGCAATGAATGCATGCCAGCACTCAGCTTTCTCTACTCTTCACAGCCTAAGGTCCTGCCAGGGAATGGTTCCGCCCACAGTGGACAGGTCTTCTCACCTCAGTTACTGTAATCAAGATAATCTCCACAGGCCAACTTAATCTAGGCCACCCATCATTAAGACTCCTTTCCCAGCCGGCGGTGGTGACGCATGCCTTTAAAGACTCCCCTGGAGACTCCAGACTAAGTCAAGTTGAAAATTAAAACTAATTCTGCCAGACCGTCGGGCTTATCACCTGGTTTTGTGCAGATTCAGGGTGAGGGTTCCAGAAAAACTCCAAGGGAAAGACACCAAGTTCTAGATCAGGTTTTCTGAGTCCTTGCTCAAGATGACCGCTGGAAATCCAGTCATATTTAAAGTTGTTGGACTTTCAAATGTCAGATTAACAAGACAAAGGAGGGGGAGAAACCCTGACATTCGGAGCAGCCTGGTGGCATTGGGTGACACGTGCTAAGTGACGCAGCCTAACAGAGAGGAGCCTGGCTTGGGGTGTGTCCTGGAAGCTATAGAGCGCGTCCTCAAGGGAGGGGTGGGATGGCGAGCTCTAGAGGTGGGGGATGGGGGACCTGAGTTCACAGCAATTCACTGTGTATTTTGTAAGGAAACCGGGAAAGGCATTGAAGCTTCCAACACAAGACGCGCTGCCTGCGTGGTGACACAGACAGCGGTGCCACCTCTCCTGACTCAATCCGTGCACGCTGCGGGGACA
>JAMJFZ010000484.1:4092500-4340000 GCA_026225945.1 Cricetomys ansorgei
CTTGATCTGTAGAGATTCCCATCTCCCTCCCTCCCTCCCTCCCTGCATCCATCCATCCTTCCCTCAAGTCACTCTGTAGACCAGGCTGACCTCTGGGATCTCACAGAGATCCACCTGCCTCTGCCTCCTGAGTGCTGGGATTAAAGATGTGTGCTACCACCGCTCAGCTCTGAGCTTAATTTTTTAAATTTCATACCTCCCTCTCCACTGCGGGTCCCCCCCACCCCCGTGTGTGTGTGTGTGTGTGTGTGTGTATGTGTGTGTCCCTCCCATGTGTGTGGAGGTGATTCTTTAGTCATCATCCATCCTGCTTTTGAGACAGGATTCCTCACTGGCCCGCAGTTTGCTGGGTAGGTAGGTTGGCTGGTCAGTGAGCCCTGGGATCCTCTCTTTGCCACCTTCCCAGCACAGTGGTTGTAAGCCCCCTCTGACCAAGGAAAGCTTTTATTTTATCTTACTATTTTAATTTCATTTGTTTACTGTGGTTGGGCACATGCTACAGTGTCCATATGGAAATCAGAGGACAACTTTGGGAGTCAGTTCTCGTCTCCCATGTGGGTTCTGGGGATTGAATTCAGGTTGGCAGACTTGGTACCAAGCCCCTCTCACTGCTCAGCCATTTTAGTGGCCACAGCATAGCCTTTTCAGGTGGACTCTAGGGATCTTTTTTAAAAATACTTGTATATTTATATATTCACTGACCATTTCGCTAGTCTCCTGAAGCTTTCTTTCTTGGGTTGCTTATATGAATAACAGAGGGACTGTGTTCTGTTTTACAGTGTTAGGGAATTGACCTTAGAACTTGCCCGTGCCAAGGCAACTGCAGTGCCATAGAAATGTGTCCTATCGTCTCAGCTCTCAGTGTAAGGCCTCAAACTAAAACAGCAGTGTAGGCAGCAAGCCCTTCTCTGGTGTAGTTCTGAGTTGGGAAGTGCGAGAGTAGAGGGTTGGTACTGTGGGTTCTTATCTCAGTGTTGGATGAAGCTGGAAGTTACTAACGGGAAGGCTTTGAGGAGACGATGAGGTGATTTTTGGTTTAGTTTAGCTTCTATTTTAACTCACCCCGCCTGCCCCCACCCCGCCCCCCCTTTTTGAGGCAGTGTTTTTCTGTGTAGCCCTGGCTGTCCTGGAACTCCCTGTGTAGACTAGGCTGGCCTTGCACTCAGAGATCAAGTACTGGAATTAAATATATGCCACCATACCCAATTTATTTCAACTTTCCTAACCCATTCTTAAACGTTATTTGCAACTGGGAAGAAATGAAGTGTGTTTAGAAGCAAATCAACTTTAGATTGTGCTTCCTTGGCTAGACACAGTGCTCCTGAGGTTTGAGTCCTGGAGAGGAAGCCATGTGATGACTACAGCAGGAATCATGAAAGCCAGTATTTATTGACAGTTGACTGTAAGCTAGGCACAACTAGACAGTTGACTATAGGGTGCAAGAAGCACAGAACATTTATTACTTTACTTAGATAGGGGCTACTTTGTAGCTAGCTCAGGCTGGCTTTTAACTCATGGTCCTCCTGCCTCAGCCTACTCAATGTTTGGGATGACAGGCCCTCACCTTGTCCAGCTGGAATGTGCACTTAACTGGAACCTAGTCTGTGGTAGTTGGTGTTTTATTAGATAGACTTTTACAGGGTTTCTGCATTCTGAGTTAATATTTTTAAAGCCCAGAGCCAGAAATAATTATGTTAATGCAAGTTTCTGGTGGCAAATGACTGCTTCATAATTACAGTTGTTACTGTTCTGTGTGTGGTAGCACAGTGTGGAATTTCCTTTCTTTAGTCTTCAGTTATCTGTTTGACTTAAAGCATAACTGCACATCCCGAGTCTGGGAGCTAGGTCTCGGACGGCATTCTCCAGAGACAGACTCACACAGCACCAACAACCTTTTGTAATGAAGTGTTGAAGTCACTTGCCTTTGCTGCTGCTTTGAACTATTGATGTTCTGTTTCTTCTTCTAGTACAAAGTTTTTCTGGAGTAAGTAAGTGGTTTCTTCTTGTTCTGACTTGATTCTTAAAGTGGTAGCGCACATTGGTGGCAGTTTCAAGGTTTTCTGTGGAAGAAGCATTAAAAAATTTATTTTGTATGTATGAGTGTTTTGCCTACACGTATGTATGTGTGTGTGTATGTATGTATGTATGTATGTGTATGTATCACCTGTGTCCCTGGTTCCTGATGAGGCCGAAAGGAAAATGGATCTCCTGGAACGGATTTAGGTATGTTTGTGAGTCACCGTGTAGTGCTGAGAATCGAACCCAAGTTCTCTGCAGAAGCTCTGAACCCACGGAGCCAGCTCTCCAGCCCCTAAGATGCATTTTTAGTGCTAAAAAGAAATCCGTGATAGAAGCAAGCAGTGCAGCTACAGCCGATACGTTCTAAGCTGGACAGCTGGAGATAACCCGAGTGCATGTCTGATGTTTCCATAGGAGGAGAGCCTTTTAAATCATGAGTACCTTTCCTGCCTTTTTGTATTTACTTAAAAAAACAAGGACCGTAAGGCCATGGGGATTATTATGTTTCATTTACACTTTTAAATACAAGCTGCATTATACTTTTAAATTTTCCATAGTCATTTTTGTGTGTAGGCATATATTTTTCAGTACTTTTGTATTTTTAAGTTTTTCTTTGCATATTTTTTAAAAATTTACAGCTTTCGGGTGGCAGTTTTCAGTGATTGGCTTAACTGATCTATTATATAATGTTAACTCTGAAGTTTGAAACCACAGTTTGGGGAGACACTGAGGACTCTGGAAGCTTCCTGAATGTGAGCTTAACTGGAACATACAGTGCTCTAGTTGGAAAGGCCATGAAGCTATGCTGGCTTTGAGGACATAGAGAGTCAGCCTTGAAGGATGCTTTGTTTCAGGTAGTTTTGTGACAATAGGTAGTGGTGCTTTGTGAGTCTGGGAGGGTTGTTCTGGTTCAATGAAAACATGAAATGCAGATGTGAGCAGCAGGAACAGAGCCAAGCTGTGAGAGGGACACCATCTGATCTTTGAACACAACATAGAGAATCACATGTTAAGTTAAACCTGATAATTCTTTGACAGTTGAGTTAAATACAATTATCAGTACTATGATGAGAGCAGTCTGTGTTGTTAAGTCTGAAGGTTCCCATCTGCAGAGACAGAAGTAGACAGGATCCATTATGGTGCAAACAGAGAGTCTGCTCTGACTGGTGAGGAGGGCAGGCAAGGCAAACTGCTCACTTTTGTCTGGGTTGACTGCGAGGACTGTCAAGAGAGGCATATTCACCTGTAGAGGGTAATGCTCATAGACTCTGAATGGATGCTGAGGGGTCTTCTTTAAAGGCAGGCAGTTCCTGTGATCCCTCAGTTTAGGTCTTAGCTACTTCAGGGTGTAGCACTTAGAAGAACATCTGGCCCATATTCACTGCTCAGTAAGTGCTCATCTTGAATGAATGAAATAGATAAAACCATAGAAAACGAAAATCTTTAATTTTTGTAGCTCAGCTTTGCAGTTGCATTTTGATTGTAATTTTTACTGTTAATGTAGTTACAGATACATGACACCCACAGAGATGTGAGAGCAGCAGAGTTGGCGTGAGTAGTGCTGGTGGATGGACGGATGGTGCCTTGCCAGATCACAGCTGTCCTTGAGGCTGAGCATCTCACAGGCTGGGCAGTCTCGGTTCCCGGGCATTGGTGCTGCCCTGTGTCCTGCCTTGTTTCTTCATTGAGAAACTGACTTACTTCTGCAGTGTTTCTCAAGTCTGTGTTAGGCCCTGATACAAATACATCATTTAGTCTTAAATTCACTTCTCTGATTTCTCTCATTAGCCCAACAAGAATTTAAATGGCACTCTTGGGTGCCAAGGCAAATATAATCACAAACCACAAACTTGAACAATGAATTTTTGTGTTAGAATGTTTGCAATTGGCATTACTGTTTCAGATGATAAATTAAGATGTGAAGCATTTCATATTCATAGACCCCTGATAATCGTTTCATAGAGTCTGAATTGAGAGACCCAGTGCAGAGGCAGAGCTAGTGCAGAAGGGTGTTCTGTTCTTGGTTCTGCTCCTGATCAGGTTATGAAAGACACTGGCCTGCTCACCCTCCTCCATTGGGGGTGTTGCTGTCCAGTGACCCTTGAAGATAGGTCTTGAAAGGTTGGGGAAGCTAGAGCATAGCTCTGCTGTTATATTATAGTTGTGATTTTGTTGTTTACTGTTAATCACCTCTGATTTTTGTTTGTGAAGTGTGCAGTTAGGTAATTTTTAGTATAATGACAAAGATGTGCACTAACCCCTACTTCCAAATTCCAGAATGTTTTCACCACCCCCACTAGCACACTTAGGAATGGCAGCATCTTTTCCAGGGTCATGAGTTCTTGGTCTCATCTCTAAGTTTCTATACCTGTTTAGCATTGGAGATGAAATTGGGGAAGATTGTCCTTTGATCTAGGTCATAGCTTACTGTACTGCTTTCAGAGATTAAGAAGCATTGTTACAAATCCAGTTTGGAGAAGGCTAAGAACATTCAGATGCCGTTAGAAAATGGACCGTGCAAAGTGGGATAAAGGATTCCACCCTCTTCGGTATCCTAGGGACTTTGGTTGGTGGTGATTTCCACAGATGAGAAGCTAGACCCTGTGGGCAGTGGACTGAGGTGGAGAGGGAAGGCTGCCCAGAGAAGCTGGCTCTCTTCAGCCACATAGACTCGAGCCTGGAGCTGGTCTGACTCACTGGAGCCCACTGGTTCTGTTTCCAATGTCTGTTCCTGTGTCCCATGTGGCGTCTGACTAGCGTGTATTCAGGTGAAGACAGTCTAGAGTGTGTTCTAATCATGTGACTTGACTGTAGTCTCCGGTTTGCTGTTCCTACCTGGCTCAGGTTTGTTTTGGGGAACTTTGGCTATAGGGAATATGATGAAGCTTTCTAGAGTCTTTGTCTTATTTTAGTAAGCACATAGATGCTACTGAATGCAGTTTTAAAAACTTAAGTGTTGCATACAGGAAGGCCTTTTAAAACGAGTGGTGGGGCCGGGGTGTGTGGAGGCACATTCTGATGTTTTTGACACCTTTTGAGGAGGCAACATGGAAGATAGTCTTCTTTTCTACTCTTTTACTTTAATTTAAATTTTTTGCTTTTTTTCAAGACAGGATCTCACTATGTAACTCTGGCTGTCCTGGAACTCACTATGCAGACCAGGCTGGCCTCGAACTCACAGAGACTACTTGCCTCTGCCTCTCAAGTGCTGAGATTAAAGGCGTGTGCCACTATGCCCAGTTCTTTATCACTCTTCTGTCTCTCTGTGGTCCATGAGTCTCAAGGCAGCAGAATCTTGAAGCCAAATAAGCTACCTTCTGACCCATCTACCTGACCCCAGTCTACTACTTGCTTCCTGTGACAATTCGTTTGTTGTGGTAATTGTGAAACCCTGCTGAGGTTTTAAAAAAAAACTCCTAAAATACAATTCAAGTTTCCCAGTGCTGATGCTCCTAGAAAGTCAGAAACAAGTGTTTGGCAGCAGCGCAGACACAGAAGTCCCTCTGCCTTGAGACTGCAGGTGGGGCTGAGGTCAGTTGTTAACAGTGTTTGCTTGGCATGAACAAGGCCCAGGGCTTGATCCCAGCACCACACAGTCTGGGTGTGATGGCTCGTGCCTGTGATGCCAGTACTTGGAGATAAAAACAGAGGATTCAGAAGTTTAAGGTCATCTTCAGCTAAGGAGGGGTTGAGACCAGGCATGCTCGAGATCTCATCTCCAGGAAAAGGAAACAACAAAACCTGAGTGGGCTGTGCAATGCCAGTCAGGTGAGCAGGGTAGTTCTCTCGAGAGGGAAGGAGGGCATTATCATAGGTCCATTCTTAGATGAGTTTTTCTTGATCTCATGATGATGTACAATTGAAATAAAGGCAGAATTGAAGGTGCTTGCAATTTATATTTGTGGAGTAAGGGGTGGGGTGTCCTGGGAGAACTGTCAGCCTTCAAGTTGACCAGTATCTGTGCAGTCTTCCAGGGAAGGCACCTGTGGCCAAAACCTGGGTAGAATTTGTATCCAACTTCATTTAACTCTGCATTCATTTTATTGTAATTCCAAAGATGTTTGTGTGAAGAAAAAGTTTGCATGTGTAAGAAACAAAACAGGAAAACTAGCATGTGTAGGTGAAGGTGAAGATAGCTACCTGTGTGCAGGAAGGAAGAGACGTAAGTGGGTAGAGGAATGTGAGATCAGTGAATATCTAGAGCTGGTCGTTTGGAGCACACTGAGGCGGTTGAAAGGAGAGAGGGCATTATCTTGTATCCCTCGGAAGGGGAGACCATAGTGTAGTCAGAACGCCAAGGCGGAGAGAGCTTCTCATCCTGTACTGTGTGGTGGAAGGCAGGTGCTGCCTCAGGCTGCCCTAGAGGAGGCTCATTCTGTTGCTGGGAGTGGGGAGAAAGCTGCAAGGACTTCTCCAGACAGAAATAGGAGTATATGCACTTACACACAGCTATCTTTGTCAAAGTTAAGAAAAATTGGAAGAACAGGGAAATGCCGCCTGCTTCCTATTTCGGAGGAAGAGTGTGTTAACTAACTTGAAATGAAGCAAGAGCAGGAAGACCGAGCACCAGTGTAGTCATTTCCCGTGTTCCCTGACACACCTTAGCCACATGGTGACAGGTCTCCTCTCCTGGAACCAGAAGATTCTTGCTAATGCAGATGTTACAATTTCATTTTTGAACTGTTGAGCAAAATTTAGGCTTTTTAACTCTAGTTATTTAAGAATTATTTCTGTTAAATGCTTTCACTATTATTAACCAAAATTTTTATATTAATATAATTTTTAGTAAGTTTTTAATAATTCATTCTTCAAGCAATTCACAGAACCTGCTGTGTGGTGATTGTGTGTTTTTATTTCATAAATGAGGATAGTGAGACTTCAGTGTTCTGAATTAGCATCAAGATTCATTTTCATTTTATATCCCAAGTGCTTTGCCTAGTATGCATTGTGTATGCCTAGTGCCATGGAGGCCAGGAGAGGTCATCAGGTCCCCTGGAACTGGAGTTACAGATGGTTGTGAGCCACCCGTGGGTGCTGGGAAACAACCTGGGTTCAGTGCTCTTAACCACTGAAGCATCTCTCCAGCCCCAGCCCACTGATCATTCCAGGTGGACAGGAATCTGCTTTGCTCATGGATGGATCCTGAGCACTTAGTACAGCGTGAGCACCTTGTGGCCACTCATTCAGTACCTGAATGTTGAACTCATCAGCATGGGTTGCTGAGTTGCTACTCTAACTTGACCCTGAGTTAGATAACCTGGCTCACTAAAGCCACCAGTAGCAACCAACAGACCCATGGGAGTTACCCTTGGAAAACTTGAAGTGGAGGAGAGGAGCCAAGGTACCTATCCACCCCCACCTACCAGCAGGCTTTTAGGAGGAACACAGGTCTGAGACAGGCTCACTTCTGAACATTAGTGCTTCCCCCGCCCATTACAGAAGATAGGAGGGAAGAGGATGAAGTAAGAACCCAAGAGCCTCTTTGAAGAGGATTGCTTGCCAGTTAAAAACTGGAGGCCTCAGAAAGGGGTTTCTCTCCCCTAATAACTGATGCACTCATTGAAGATGGTTGTACCACCAGAAACAATCACTACTCAGAACTTTCTGTGCTAGTGTGGGCATATGTACATATTAACCCAGAATAGAATTGTTACACATGCAGTTTTGTGACCTGATTCTTCTCTTCTATGTTAGATCTTTCTTGACAGCCATTCAGCATAGTATTTATTGATTGCATGTTAATGTTGTTTTAGTTCAAACCATTATCTGTGCATTCAATAATGTTTTTTAAGGTACTGCTGTTTACCAGGCACTGGTTGGAGATGCTGAAGGCACCAGATGGTCAGATCTCTGTTCTCTTGGGTCTGCTTGACAGTCTGTGTGAGTTAACAGGTAGGGATGAGAGTCAGAGAATGCTGAGAAGGAAGAGGACACTGAAGTGCGAGCCTGGACGTCTAGGGCTGTGTTAAAGGAAAGGCCCTGTGAGCTGAGATCTGACCAGCTGCTTGAGGATCTGGGGAGGAATATTCTTGGCAGAGGGACTATCCTGAGCGGAGGCTTGAGGCAGGGGTATGCTTGTTTGAGGAACAGTGAGAAAGAGCCTGTTGATTGGAGCAGAGTGAGCTTCTGGGAGATAAACTAGGAAAGGTGGGCAAGGAAGACCCTCTGGCATTATTTTAAATAATAAGGCGCCTTTGGAAGAAGAACTCCAAGGAAGCGAGTGACATAGGTGTATGGAGTTTATTTTCACTGTCTTTGTGTGCTCTGTGGCTTGGGGAAGCAGAGAGACCAGTTAAGGTACAGTTGGATGTTTGTGGTCTTGGTAAGAGACGCTGATAGCAGTTGAGGGGAGAAGCAGATGTATCGTGAGGTGGAGCTGGAGAGGCTAAGTATGATCCCTGGTTGGTGGCCTCAGCTTGGTGCTGGTGGCAGTCAGCCACCAGCTGGTGCTGGTCAGATCTCAGCTCACAGGGCCTTTCCTTTAACACAGCCCCAGACATCCAGGCTCACACTTCAGTGTCCTCTTCCTTCTCATCATTCTCTGACTTACAGGAAGACTTACAGGGTATGGGGAGTCAGGTAGACACCAAGGTGGTGATGTCCAATATCTGGGTAGAAGTGTGCCTAGAGGTAATTGTTGCAGAGCTACCATTGTATAGGGAGCATTTGAAACTGTGGACTAAGCGAGGTCTTTCTGGGCATGAACGGTGAATGGAGAAGGGACAGAAGAGCCAGCACAGAGGCTGACCTGGGCAGGAATGGGGTGGAACTGAGTGTTTCAAGGAGTCTAAACTGGTAGCCTGAGTGTGGTAGAGCACACCTTTAATCCCAGCACTTGGGAGGCAGAGATAGTTGGGTTTCTGTGAGTTTGAGGCTAGCCTGGTTTACATAGTGAGTTCTAGGACAACCAGGGCTATGTAAAGAGAACCTGTCTCCAAAAAAAAAAAAAAAAAAAAAAAGAGAGGGGGGTGGTGGTGTACACCTTCAGTTTCAGCACTGGTGTAGGGGGGCAGTTGAGGCAGGTAGATGTCTATGAGTTTGAGGCTAGCCTGGTGTACATAGCAAGCTCTACCAACCAGGGCTACAGAGTGAGACTGTTTCAAAATAAACAAAAAAAGAAACTTCAGTTTCTTGTTTTCTGCTGCAGCAGATTGTCAGATTTTAGTGACTTGAAGCAGTAGACATTATTATCTGGCTCTGTATGTCAGGCACTGGCATAGATCTTACTGCACCAGAATCCCATGTGGAAGGGCCACACTCCTTTCGTGAGGCTCTGTTGTCTGTACCATTCTAGAGGCTGTCCATATTCTCTGACTTGTGACTCTTTTCTCCAGCCCCTGCTTCTATCCTAGTGCGGGATCAAACCTAGAGCCTTGTATGTGGCAGGCAAGTGCTCTACCCCAGCCTCTCCTTTTCCATCCCCGAAGTCAGCAGTGGAGAGCTTGTCAGAATGCTGCTCCTCCCCTCCTTCTGCTGTTTTCACTGTCTCCTCCCCTCCTCCTTACAGTGTGGGGACGTGCTGGGTAAGGGCACTGTTGGAAAGCCACATTCCTGAGCCCACTGGGATAACCAGGGGAATCTCTATTAAGGCAGTTTATTGGCAACCTAAATTCCGCCTGCTCTCTGATGAATTTTACCATACATCTAGTGTACGTACAGGGATCAGATGCAGTGTCTGGGTGGCATTATTCTGTGGTACAGGACATAGCTAAAGGTTATAAGGTTATAAAGGTTATAAAGGTTATAAGAAGTTGAGTAAAATAAGATGGAATGTCACGCTTGGATTTGACCGCCTGGAGGCTCTTAGTGACCTTGGGACATGGTGCCCTTGTGAGTGTTGACAGAGGCAGGTTGGAGTGGAATAAGGGGCGACGAGAGCGAGGGTATGAGGCACATACGTGATTCTCCATGGGAGCTGTGTGGGGGGGACATACATAGTGGCAAGAGCTGCAAAGGAAAGACAGGAGCTCCGGGAGGGAGGAAAGGGAGGCCTCTCTGAGGCCTTGGAGTAGGTTACCTGGGTGATGAGTTAAGAGAGAGAGAAAGCATGAAACAGTTTGTAGAGACGGTGACATGAAGATAGAGCGAATGCAAAGCACAGTGTCTTGCCTCCCTTGCTTGCCCACGTCAGACATTAGTAGTTTCACCTGTAGTTGACCTGGCCTTTGAGGCCAGAGTAGAGTCTCCTCAGGGAGCCTGGAGCAGCTGTGGTCTGGCCCCAGGCCTTTGTTCTTCCCCGCACTTCTCTCTGCTGCCTGCCTCAGTTTTTCCTTTCATAGTTTCGGGAATATTTCTTTATTCAGCAGGTTTGATGGAATCCTGGTTCCTGGGGTGCGCTGCAATAAAGCATAGCACCCTGTGGGGCTCGTGCTCCAGTTGGCATCTTCCACGGGGGTCCGTTCTTCCAAGACTCTTCTCTCTTAAGAGACAAGCCATGGGGTGTGTGCTCCCCTGGGTGCCTGGCAGTCAGACCTGCTTGCTGTTTGACTCCGGCTGGCTGGTGTTTCCTGCTGTTGGATCAGTCACCCACCCCTGCCCTTCTCCACTAGCTAGTTGCTACTTACTGTTGTGTCTTAGAGAAAACTTCTCTGAGCCTCAGTGTATTTCCTCCCTTTCCTCCCTTCCTCTCTCTTTTTGTTCCCTCTCCTTCCCTTTTCCTCCATTTCCTCTATCCCCTCCCCTCCTTTCTATTCTCCCCCTCCTCCCTCTTCCCCTCCTCCCCCTTCCCCTCCTCCCTCTTCCCCTCCTCCCTCTTCCCCACACATCTCCCCTTTCCCTCCTGCCTTTCTTCTGCTCCTTTGCTCTCTTTATTATTACCTGTATTTGTTTTATGCTGAATTTCTTTCCATGCCATCAAGATTTGCTTATTCAGTTCTTCTGGGATATCTTCTGGTGCACCCTCCTCTTCTGGTTCAGGAACAGTTTATTTTTTTTCAGTGAGGACCATCTTAGTGTGGCATGGGGAACTCAGGTATGGGTTACACTAATCCTGAGCTCTGTGAGCCTGGAGGCCATCTTGATGTTCCCCTGATGTGTTTGATGCCTAACCCTTAAGTCCAGTCTCCCTCTCTGTTTAAGCCCATGTCTGAGTCTGACCCTGTGTGCAGCCCCACTCTGCCCGGGCACACCTGCTGACTCCATCACGCCCCTGCAGTGGCACACTGCTTCTGTTAGGTGATGTTTTCAGACTCGGGTTGCTTTTCAGATGTGAGTACCCTTGCTGGTCTGGACAGTTTCACAGGAGTTCATAAAGAGCATGTAGTGTGTCTGGACCTGTGTGATGTTGCAGGTTTCTGGGTCAAGGAGCAGCAAAGC
Organism: Cricetomys ansorgei; assembly: GCA_026225945.1. NCBI lineage: Eukaryota > Metazoa > Chordata > Mammalia > Rodentia > Nesomyidae > Cricetomys > Cricetomys ansorgei. Next base: position 4,103,835 of record JAMJFZ010000484.1, read on the forward strand.
ATTCTCGTAGGACCTCAGGAAGGCCCTTTTTCTCCTTTACTCTGCTTCAAATCCCAGAATCCATAGTACTTGATCATTCTCTCAGGAATTTTCTGTACCCCTTCCAGTCATACCCAGTTGGACATGATCAGTACTTGAGAGAACCAGTATTGTCCTCTGGCTTCTGTCTGTCCCCAAGCAGGTAAGTGCCCCTAGAGGAAAAACAGGATTCTGAGGCAAACTGTGACCTCTCTGTAAATGGTTGACAGAGCAGCCTCAAGTGGATCTTACCACGTGACACTTGCTGTCTTGAAGGTTCTCCCAAGCTCAGTCTACTTTTGCCTGTGCAGTTCAGTTCATACTCCTCTCCTGCCTTAAGCTGGACCAGCCCTTTGTTAAGCTCTGCCAATAGCTGTTGTTCCTGTTTCACAGTAGCAAATGAAAACTACAGGGACCGTCAGATCTGCCACTCAGCAAACAGAGCACATGGCCCTGCTCCCTTCAGAGGCAAGCTGGCTACCATGAGCTGGGCACCGCAGCCCTCTGCCCGTAGACACTTCTGTCCAGCAGTCACAATGTAGGCTCTTGTGGCAGAGATACCTCTGTGTTTACCTTGTTATTCAGGTAATGTCAGAGTCCCTCTGGTTAGAGTCAATCTTCAGCATAAGTCAAAACTGTATGGACCCAGCGTTCCTCTATGTAAATAGCCCATGGGGGGGGGTCTCAGGACAATAGAACGTCCCTAAAATCAATGGGGTCTCAGGACAATAGAACTTCCCTAAAATCAATTCTTTACTGCTACGTTCTCACTTTATTTATTTATTTATGTATGTATGTATGTATGTATGTATGTATGTACTTGTGTGTGGCCATACCAAGGAGACTGTTGGTGTCTCCTCTATTGTTCTGCACTTTAGTTCTTGAGCCAGCTCTGTCACTGAACCTGGAACTCTCACCAGTTGATAAGACTGACTGGCTTATGATTTTGGGGATTGGCCTTTCTTTATGTCCCAGTGCAGACAGGAGTAATAGACACAGCCATTATATGGGTCTTGAGGAGTTATCTTCACAATTTCTGATTTCTTGGTTTAGAATTACTTCTCTGAGACTCCCGTTTAGTTGTCCTGTTGAGGCACAGATCTGTGATACTATCTGCATGCATGTGGATGTGAACTGTAACCCAGCTAGAACCTTTCACTCTAAAGTATGGCTTACCATCCACCCATGTGTGTGCAAGCTTTCTAGATCTTCTTAAATAGCAACATCTACCTTGTGCTTAAAGGAATGATAGACGATAATGTTAATGTCATGATATTGGTGATTGGGGTGATAGAGCCCCTGGCTGTTTCCGTTGCTGACATGTGCTCCTGTTGGTCAGCTAAGCTAACAGCCCTCAGTGGGAAGTCGGTGGAGTAAGGGCGCCGCTCGTGTCCTCAGCTCAGGCCTCTCACCTTCACCATTTGTGCCATGGCCTCCTGCCGCCTCCCACCTGGTCCCTAGAGCTTTCTGAGCCGACCCTCTACTTCACTCTCAGCTCAGCAGGCTGAGTTCTTGATTTCTTTGCCTTTTCCTCTTTAGAACACATTTTTAACACCACTTTTAAGCATGGGGGTTAGGAGGAGAGGCTTCTAGAAATAAAGTTTAGACACATGGAAGAGCTTGGCTATGAGCTTCTCTAAGACAATCTCCCTTAAAAATTTGCTACCTCAAAAGATGCATCAAGAGTTTCCTGAGTCATTATAGAAACAAGCTAGAGAGATCAGTTTTTTTCTCTTTTCTTTAGTAAAGAAGCCCATGGGAGTTGGTTCTCTACTTCCACCATAGAGATCCCAGGGTTTGAATTCAAGTCATCAGGTTTAACTGCAAAGCACTCTCAGCATGCTGAGCTATTGCAATAGCCCTGTTTTAGTCAGTGTTTATTGTTGTGAAGAGATACCATGACCACAGCAACTCTTATAAAAGAAAGTAATTAATTAGGGGTTTGCTGACTGTTCTAGAGGCTTAGTCCATTATCATAATGGTGGGGAGCATGGCACTGGAGCAGTAGCTGACAGCTACATCCTGATCCGCAGACCCAGAGATGGAGAGAGACACTTGGCTTGGTGTGGGCTTTGGAAACCTCAAAGCTTATCCCTAATGACACACTTCCTCCAAGGCCACATACACCTTAATAAGGACACACCTCCTAATCCTTCTAAGTAGTGCCAGTCCCTGATGACTAAGCATTCAAATACATGAGCCTATAGGGGCCATTCTTATTCAAATCACTACAAGCCCAAGCATTAGCAGAAGAAGGTCTGGCAATTTTCAAAAAGAAATTTTGAGCCAGGCGTGCTGACTCTACCTGTAATCCCCGCACTTCCCAAGGGCGAAGCAGAAGGATAGCCATAAGTCTAAGGCCAGCCTGGACTACAGAGTGGGAGATTGTACCTCAAAGAACTGTAAAAACGAGCAACATCATCATCATCAACAACAAACAATACAAACAAGCAAAGACTTAATAGCCTATGAACTGCTTTCCACACATTGTCGTAGAGGTGCCCTAAGATCTATAAAACCAACAAAAGCGGGGACCTGGTCACTGCAGAAGAGTGGGGCCAAATGCCTTCTAGGGCTTCTTGCCACTAAAAATGGCAACTCCCAAAGTGAGCCCTTGAAAGTCTGGGTGGTAGGAAGCAAGATTGCTAGACTAGCAGAGGAAACTGTACCTAGCTAGGTAGACTAAGCGCAGATCCATTCATCCCTGGGCCAGATGCTCTAAAGTATGGGAAGAAGAGGGTGTCTGTGTGTGCTGTAATGCTACACTGAAGGGTGAAATACCTCCCCTAAGCAGCCCTGAGAAGCCAACCCCACCCCCCCTGCTGTCTTTGTGTTGTTGATGCTTAATCCTACCTGCAAGATAGATTTAACTCCTGAGCAGACCCACCCTAGACCAGTTAAGTTGAAGACCCTGGCGGTGGGGGTGGCGTGGAGGTTGTTTTTTAAAAGCACTCTAGGAGATTCTGAAGTACTGCCAGGGTTGAGATGCACTAGTTGAGAACCACTAGCAGACTTTCAGAAGTCATCATCATAATTAAACAAATGCGGTTAAAGAAGGAAATGGAGGGGCATTTGTAATAAACAAGTGGACAGAAGGATTGTATCTGAATGAGCTTGACCTCTGAATTTGGATAAAACTGCCAAGCAGGGACTTACTGGTTAAGAACACTTACTGCTCTTGGCAGAGAACCTGCATTTGGTTCTCAACACCCACACCGGGTGGTTTGCAGCCAGCTGTAGTTGCAGTTCCAGGGTTCTGAAGCCCTCTTCTGGCTTCTAAGGGCACCTGTGTGTGTGTGGCGCACATGAATGCTTGCAGACACATTCGTAAGAACAAACACAAATCTTTCAAAGCACCTGCCACGCCATGTTTAACACTCTGGATTGACGTCTGCTAAGGTAAAGCTTATTCATTTCTGTTCTGGTTTTTTCATATCTTCCCTATCCTGAGTAGTTTAGACTAACATGATAAAGTGTCTGTAACATGTGAACATAATTTTTTGTCTTTCCTCATAGCCCACCTCTGTCAGTTAGCAGTTGTTAAACGCTGTGGCAGTGACCACTCCTGGGACGTGCCATCCAGTGTGGAAGGGTACTGCATGATACAGGATGACCAGTTTCTGAGTAACCTCAGTTGTTAGTCACTCTGCACTGGTAGCTTAGTCAGGAAAGGATGCAGGAAAATGCTCATGAAGGCAGTCCCACCTCAGGGGAGCCTCTGCTCTTCTCAGCTGGTCCCTTGAGGAAACTCCCTGGTATGAGAGTAGCTGTCTCCCTCCGTGGTGTCACTGTCAAGTCTCTTACTGCCCTTCCCCGACATTGAGTGCCACAGAGGCCAACTTAGCTCGAGCTCCCAAATACCACGGAGATACTGTTCCGCACACTCACTTCCTTTTCTAACTTTCCAACGCTTTTTTTTCTTCTCCTCTCCTGCATTTATGGTTCATTTTGTTTCATTGTTTGGTATTAGTCTTCTTTTCCACTGATTTATCTACTTGTGGCTTTCAGTTAATTGATGCCAGTCTTAATGGTTTAGGTCAGAAATTTCCCCTCTTTTCAAGAGATTGCATTGAAAACAATTTAAGTTTTAGTCAGGTTGACTTTTGTTTGGTGACAAGCTCTCATTATGTTCTTAGGCTGGCAGACATTGCTATGTAGTCAGTCTGGTCCATCTTAGTCTCTCAGGTGCTGGGGTTGTGGAGACATGCGTCATCTTCTGCTAGTAGAGTGACTCCTTGAGTTAATTTTTTTGTAACTACCTTTAAAAATTACTAGCTGGGCACCAGCATTGGAGGCAGAGGCAGGTGGATCTCTGAGTTCAAGGCCAGCCTGGTCTACAGAGTGAGTTCCAGTTCAGCCACAGTTACAACAGAGAAACCCTGTCTCGAAAAACCAAAAAAAAAAAAAAAAAAGTTTATTTTGCGTCTGTCTGTCTGTCTGTGTGTATTTGGGGTGCATGTGGCACGGTGGGCGTGTGGAGGGTAGAGGGCAACTTTGTGGAGTTGATTCTTTCCTTTCACCTCTGTGTGAGTTCTGTGGATCACATGCAGGTTGTAGACTTGGTACAACAAGCACTTCACCTGTTAAGCCACCTTGCCTGTTTGCCAGCATAGGTTTTGAAATGTGGGTAAATGTGTGTGTTGTGTGGATGGGGTAGTAAGTCAGGCGTGCTTGCTACACGCCCATTAGGTAGAGGCTGTAAGTCTATCCAGCAGTGTTTAGGATACACTTTTCCACTGAAGTGCATAGCCTAGTGTGTACACTGAGCTTGAGCTCACCTGTCAACGGGATCTGCCAGCCCTTCCCTCTGGTGCTTGTCAGGTACTCCTCTGTGCTTCTAGACAGTTCCACTCACTTGAAGGATGGTTTCGAGCTAAGAGGTGTGACACAGATGGGGCATATTGCTAAACATAGCTCACTTGCCTGGTGCTGATCTGTGCAGTGGTATTAAGACACAGGAAGCACAATTATAAATTAAAAGACTTATGAGACATTGGATTGCATTAAAAACACTGCTCTTCAGTAAATGACCTCTTCTGAGTGAATGAAAGTCAAGTCATGGAGTATGATTGGCCATATCAGAATATTTTAGGAATTTCTGTAAGTGAGAAGAAAAGACAGCACAGGAAAGTGAGCAGGAGGCTGGGCAGCACCACAGATGGGCAGTGAATCAGAGGATGCCCTGCTGCGTGAGCCAGCAGGAAAAGGCAGAGCAGGACCACAGCAAGACACTATCGTGTGTGGAATGGCCAAACCGAAATAGATAATGTCAGTTGTCAGCAAGGAGCAGCCCACATCTGCATTAGAATTGTATGTCAGAGTGGAAGAGAAATAGCGTGGATCTCAGTAGTTCAACTCTTTATATATGTTGTCAACAGAAATATGTGTGTGTGTGCACTCAGAAACACATAAGAATGCTCTCAGGAGCTACTTTCCTAGTCCTCGCAATCTGGAAGCAGCCCAGTGCTTGACAACACAGCAGGAAATTGGCTGTAGTATGTTATGTAATGCAAAGCTGCAAAGCCATGAAAATGAGTGGACTTTTGCATCATCCAAGAAATGAGTCGCTTAACAGTTGTTGATGCAAAGAAACCAGGCATTCAAATGAAATATTGTGTTTTCCATACATAAGTTAAGAACTTGTTTGAAAATGGGTGAAACGAATCTATAAATTTGATGTGAGAAATAGTTACCTTTGAAGAGTAGGGAGGATGTAGACCAGCTTTGGGGATGTTGGTAGTGTTCTGTTGTATGGGCATTGATGTGATACATGTATGTAAACATACATATACTTACGATTTATAGTATTTTCTGTTTACAAGTAGTATCTTAATTATTAGGTCATTAAAATGTGTATGGTGTAAAATAGAAGATGGAACGTAGCTGTGTGCAGCACCCAGAAGAGTCTCAGGGAACATACCTGTCCGAGTCAGTTCTCAGGTTAACAGACGAATGCTGAAAGGGCTCACTGGTGCAAGTAGAGCCACTGTGAAGACTGCAGAGAGCGTTTGTTACAGTAGTTAGCTGGTGTCTGTCTGGGGGAGAAACTGGGAGAAATTCACTACTCCACCTTTCCCGAAGCACCTGCAAGGGTAGTCAGCATAAGCAGCTGCCAGCATGGGCAGCACCCATCAGTCTGTTAGAAAGTGGTAGGAAGTAGCTGCTGATTCTTAGGTCTGCTGCTGAGCATCTGGCGGGGCCAGGCTTCTGTTGGTTGGTCAGACCAGCTGCTGAGGGGAGGAGATGTGAGGGCAGAGCCAGTGAATGGGCAGGCGGCTGCTACCTCTTGTGGTTGTCCCTAACTTTTCTGGAAAGCACTGGCTACTTCTTCCATTTCTGGGTGTCACCACCTTTAGCTGCTCAGGCTTTGGAATGTACTGGATGCTCCCTGGGTATCTTTTTAGTCTGGTATAAGTCCGGGAGAGTCCTAGATTTCCCAAATCATTGGTGCTAAAAGCTACTATAGTGATGGTTGCATAACTGTGTGAATACACTAAGAATACTCCTAAGTGGGTGGACTTGAAGGTGTGTGAATAACATCTCAGCAAAACAGCTACTTAGACAATGACTACAGGTAAAGCTTAGAGAAAAGCAAGGGGACTGCAAAATCAGAACCCTGCCTTTGGCAGAGGAAGGTGATGAGCCTTCTGGGACTTAGGAGCTTCTCCTTGAATAGGAATGGGGGGTTCCACAATGTTTTATTACCATCCTGTCTTCTGTAAGAAGGGCTGCAGGAAACATAGGAAAGACACAAATTTGCAGTCTAGTAGTGGCAGGTGGCGTCCAGTATGATAGCACATGGTGTCTGTGGTGGCAGGTAGTCTGTAGGGTTCCAACTGGTGTCATTTGCTATCTTTCAAAGGTTTGAAGATAAGTGATTTAGGGGCTCCTTTTTAAGGTCTGGGGACTTGCGGGTAGTAATTGCTTTTTACTTACCAGACTATTTGTAGAAAGCAGAGGAAAGTAACTCTGACTTGTTAGGTCTCTTTATAGGAGGAACCTAAGTTTTAGAGATAGTTCAATGGAAGAGTTTTATCACTAAACTCTCTTAGTTGTAAATTCTGAACTGAGATCCTTTTTGTACTTAGTAGATAACAAAGACTCATCAGAACTCCTTTCAGTAACCTGTGAGATTAGAGCATCCTCACCCTCCACAGCTTGCTGGAAGTCGCCCTTGTCTACTCCCCATGCACAGCAAACCGTTTTTCATTTGAATGTTTGCTAGGGTTCTTTTTATTCTCTTTAACAAGGGTGCAGCTGCTTTAGTGCACCCCATTGTACCCCTCAACTGTTCGTGAAACTTCAGGGTTACATCTGTGCATATCGAGATTCTTCCAGTTCTGTGATTTAAGTCAAATGTTACTTTTCATGCTTTTTCCGTTAAGCAGTTTTTGATAAGTGTTCAGAACTAGTTTGTTCTTCAGCGTTGTATCTGTTAACCTGTCTCAGTGGTTTGAGTGCCTGCTGTGCACTGCTATAGGAGAAGTCCTCCAGACTCTTGGCAACACAGGAAGGCAGACTGTTGAGGAAGTTATTCGTTAGAGCACAGCAGTGAGGCTTTGAGGTAGGGCAGAGCGGGCCCAAGTCTGCCTACACACAGGGCCAGGAGCTAGGGTGAAGGAGGGCTGTGGGAGGAAAATTACCAAGAAGAAACAGTAGTGGTTAAAGGGCTTCTGATGAAACCAACCTGCAAGATTCTTGTCAAAGGCAGACAGAGGGTAATCAGATACCACATTGGGAGTAGCGGAGGAAAGGAGCAGGCAATAGTCAGGTACTAAGGGTGGGGGTTTTGGCCGAGCCACATTGGTAGGATGTGTGCCAACACTGGACTGTGTGAGCCTGACTCTGGTGGACACTGAAAAGAGTAATTCAGAGGAGCCTGACCCAAGTTTGGTCAGGAGGCCTCCTGTCAGTAGTTACCCTTGCTCTGAAGCAATCCCCTTGTTGAGAGGACATAAAAGAGGCTCTGCAGTTTTCTAGGGACACGAAGCTCAGTTGCATCATGGTGTGCTAAAGGTATCAAGAAATGTCATGTCTCAGATGAGAGTGAAACACTGTATGAGGATGGACACAAGAAGTACAACACTAGAGTACATTTTGAAGGTGTTTAGGGTTTACCAGGCAGGCAGAATGAGCACGTAAATGCCCAAGTATTGCATACACAAAGGAGTGGGAGAAGAATGGGCCCTGTACTGTGTGCTGCCGGGTTGGCTCTACACTTTAGCTCTTGGGTAATCAGAGTTGATTGGAAGATTTTAATCAATGACCAATCAGGTTTTCATCTTGTGCAGTTACTCTGGACGGTCTGGAGATTCTAGGATTCTGGTGAAGACTCCAAACCAGAGCAATTCATTTAGCCTTGTTTCTGGGCAGTGGCCGAAAGGAGGCTCTGATGTGGGAGCCATTGCCAGTAGGGTTCAAAGTGATTGCCAAGGTGTGGTGACCTTTTTCCTAGCTTAGCAAGAGAAAAAACAAACAAACTAGATTCTAGTTGTGTGTGCACTTTTTTAGGGGTATTTACAGAGAATTGTGATTGAAAAGAGCAGACTTTGGGGCTTCTGTGCTTCATTAGTAGATAAGGGGAAACAGTGCATTTGTAGGAAAGCAAGCAGGGTTTGGGAACGACAGAGCTTTAGAGTACAGGTGTGTGTGTGTGGCGTCTGCACAGGTTTCTTCTCATCTTAGAAAGTTTGAGTTGTTCCCAGGAAAGGGGTTTATGACAGTTATTTGGAGATCTTGGTGGAGACTCTGCTTGTAAGAAGATAAGGGAGTTTAAAACTCATATTTTCAGCTTAAAATACCCTTTTTATGCCTTAGTGAGTTTATTCTGAGCTCCGCCTGGCAGAGGAGAGGAGACTCAGAGCATGTGGAGTGAGATGGCGTTGCAGAGAACAGAGGGCACTGAGGACGGATGGCTGTGGGCATGTGTGCCCACATATGGTGGACCTTGGGGCACGTGTGGGGCATCAAGGCAGCATCCTTGGGGGTAGTTAGATATAGATGTAGGGTCTGGGGAAGAGCCAAACAAGTCAAGAGTACTGACTGAACTTTCTTAGAGGAGTGGGGTGAATGGGAAAAGAAAGAGACCCTGGAGTTGACTCAGAGGTCAGATGGAGAAAGGGCACTAGATCAGGGAGCAAGAGGGTCAGGAAGAAAATGACGTACAGAGGGAGACTGAAGATGAGGATGAGGAGTTGTGGAATCTGTTACTGTTCTAGGCAGAAGGGGCAAAACAGACCAAATAGAAGGTGAGACGAAGGAACAGCAAAGGAACATTCAGTATAGCCTTGGGGGTGCACAGGGATGCTCCACCCTCAGCCTTGTCTTTGGAGCACTGATAAGATCTTCTGGTTTAGAGGGAAGGAACAGAAGTGGGAGTGAGAAACTTGCTTGGTCAGACAGTTGTGATCAAGCTAATCTGGTTGGCCACGTGGAGCTAGGGTTGCTGCTGTCTGGGGTAATTTCAGCAGATCATATGTTGCTCAGGATCAGACTGTTGTTTGTGGAATCCCAGGTGACTGTTGAGAGTGCTGTCGAGAAAGGACAAGCTAGAAAGGCAGGATGGAGTTTGTCCCTTCAGATGTAGGGCTGTGCCAGTCTGGTAAGCAGTTCTCCCATAGGTGGCATTGTAAAAGCTGGCAGTTGACAGTGTGTTGAGCATCTCATCTCTTCAAACCTTGGAGACCCTCACTCTTGTCTTGGTGCCGTTAGCCTTGATGGGGAGGATTGCCATCTTTAGACAAGCATTTCTCAAGCAATTAGTGTGTGTCTGCTGAAGAGTTGAGCAGCATTTTGACCCAGGGCAAGGCAAAGGCAGAGGTGCCATGCTTTTATCTTGTGGTTGTGCCCAAGCAAAGAATTAGTGCTTTTAGCAAAAGCATCCTCTAAGTCCCTGTTCTAAAACCAAGGGAGGCCAGACCATGATGGCCCTAGACATTTTGTATTAATTCAATAAATCGTGCCATTGCATGGTCTTTTTGTGCCAGACTAGATACCCAAGAGGGGACAGAACGGACACTGGATTTACCTTTGTAGAGATGAAGTCTTAATGCCGGCCAGCCAGTACTCGCATTGTCTGGTTTCTGGAGAGGTATATGTCTGATCAAGGTACAGTCCCCACTGAGCAGGTCATCAAAGAGTAGACATGTATTTAGAAAGCCATTCAAAGAGATGTGAAGCCATTGAAAGTGCCAGGAGTTAGCGCTGTCGAGATGACCGGTCCAGACAGAGGAAGCTTGTGGGGAGGGCTGCCTGGGGGAGAGCTTGTCCCACGTGAAGAAGGAAGCAGGAGAATTAGAGGAAACAGTGAGTTGAACTGTGTAAAATGGCCAACAGCTGGGCTCAAGTTGCTCCTGGCGTAGGCTACCAGAGGAAGTGGGATGTCCCAGGGCAGGTCCCCCGTGCCCTGAGGTCTGAGATTGTAGAGCTCTGCGCTTGGTTGTAGATGCTTCACTGTCACTGGACTGGCTTCCAGAGACTGCGGAATACATTTGTAGACATCCAGGGGACACTGGCATGCTGGACCAAGATGGTAGCATTGAGGCTAGATGTACGTGGATGGCTGAGGATGGGGTTAGACAGACTCCTCTCGCCTTGGGAGTAGAATGAGTATGGCCCAGGAGGGAGGGAGCTGCTGACATGGCACCCGCGTTCTCAGCTCAAGAGAATGTGGTGCTGGGTCTTCAGTGACCTTCTGTGGTGAATAGGAATCACTTGTTCAGTTAGAACAATAAAAGGAATTTGGATTCGGAGATGAAGAGCAAACAAAACAACCAGTTACAATGGGAGCTAGAGGCAAGAAAATTGTGAGAGTGCGGGCCAAGGTACTTGTACAGAGTCTGTGGGACAAAGCCCGTCTTTATTGCATGGATAGGAGATGTGTCCAACGAGAAAAGAGGGCATTCATTGGCTGAGTGAATATTTGAACCTCTGTAGGCTAATATCCTAAGCCTTTGTAATACACAAACCACACAACTCACTTCAGGGCCTTCCCTTCTGAAAGGAGAGACAGACAATAGGGAACCTGTTCAGTACACCATAAACGTAAACTAAGCCTATTAGAGAGAGGCATGGAAGTGCTGAGGAGGTGGGCAGTGGAATGAACTCAGTCAGCTGTGTGGCCAGCATGGAAGGCACACCAGGCAGGGATCATGCTCACTGTCTCCAGGGCTCACGAGATCTGGTGTGCACTGAGTGCTCTGTAGCAGTTGTGGGACAACTAATGATACTTGGTCCCAGGAAGTAGGAAGAAAGATGTAGAGGAGAGAGGGGACAGTTGTGAAGGAGCAGGCTACTGTGGGGATGACAGTGCTGACGACCATAATGCAGATCATAGTCACAGGCCAGCAAGATCTGTCAGTGGGTAAAAACAGGCGCATGGCAGCCTGGTGACCTGAGTTCAGTCCCAGAGCCCACATGAAGGGGTAGTGATAACTGACCCCACAGAGTATGCCTGCTATGTCACACACAGTAATGTAAACAATTAAATCTGTAAGGAGTGTAATTCTGTCACTCTGACAGGATCTGATCGCTCATTTGGGCCTTGGGTTCTTCTAGTCATCTTGGTTTCACGGCCCTTTCACCCCTTTTTCAGGCGTTCTCGTGAAATTTACAGACCCTCCAGACCTAAGGCCCCTTGAGGGTCATCCCAACAGAGAGGTGGCTTTTCAGTAATCTCTAAAAATCAAACTGGATTTATGTATTGAAGATCTTTAACCTGTCTGCCTACAGCATTATTCTGCTTCATGGAGTGTGTGTGTGTGTGTGTGTGTGTGTGTGTGTGTGTGTGTGTGTGTCTGCGCACGCGTGCACGCACATGCTTACTTTGTGGCAGTTAACTGGGTTAGCTGCACTCAAACAGTAGTGACTGTGTTGAAGTCACTCTGAGTCAGTTACCAGTGCATTTCTGTAGCGCCTGTCTTAATAGGCCTTTGCTGGGTTCAGCCTCACAGCTGGCAGGCCACAGTTCTTTTTAATTTAGGCAAACTTGAGGATTGTCTTTTATTTGCTGGTGCTTTTTATGTGAGGATTCCAGCACCACATGACTTTATTATAGCTTGAGACAGTCTGCTTTTGGCTGTTCATGCAGGGTGTTCATGTGAGGACTATTAAGTTCTATCTAAAGGGACCTCATATTTGAAAGACTCCACGTCAAGCGAAGGGAACACATGCGACCACACTGTTTTTTTGCCAAGGATTGTATATCCCTACTCCTGGAAATTGCTTTATTACGTTTTATTATATAAGACTACTTAAATATGTGCTTAATTAAAAGTAATAATTTGTCATAAAAAGCTCAGCAGTTAAGAGTACTGGCTGCTCTTCCAGAGGATCCGGTTCAGTTCCCAGCACCCACATGGCAGCTCACACCTGTCTGTAACTCCAGTTCCAGGGCTTCTGACACCTTCGCATAGACACACATGCATGCAAAACACCAATGAACTTGATTAAAAAGTATATGTGTGTGTGTGTGTGTGTATATACACACACACACACACATACATGCATACATATGCATATATATATGTATACACACACACATATAAACTGAGACTTTTTTTCTACAATTGTATATCCTAGAAGATAGCCATGTGTGTAGCTTGGTTTTGGGAATGTGTTATTGTTTTTGTTGTTATAGTAAAAATGCCTAAGGCTAGGAACTTTATAGTAAGAGCTAAAACCTACAGTTTTGGAGGCTGATAGTTTAAGATCAGGTGGCTTACTGGCTCACCCTCTAATGAGAGTCTGATGGTTGATTTTAGGAGTACATGTGGAAGGAGAAATTGCATCACCACACAGGAAGCCAGAGAGGCTGGGCTGGTCCAGAGACCCACCAGGGTCTCTGCATAGGCATGCTGCCTGTTGCTCTAAGGACCTCTCTCTGGCTCCAATCTAAGAACTTCTTTGTAGGTTCCCCTTCATTAAGGTTACACACATTTATCCTGGGGACCAGACTTCTGATACAGAACTTTTGTGGGATACTTTGAAACATGTCCAAAACATAGTAAAGCCTTTCTGGGGGTGTAACTGATGCTCGAGCAAATCCTGTGTGCTTCTGTGGTTACATTTTATATGTACATGTACACCGCCCCCCACTGTGCATACCTCTTCCATAACTGTTTTTTCCTTGTAATATAGAACATTATGGCTGTTTTCCATGTTCGTGCATATGTGTAGTTATGAATATACATGGTTGCAGAGCAAGGATGTGCATAAAAACTTAGCAATCTCTATTTTGTTCTTATATCATTTTGGTTTGGATTTTTAGCCTTAGACGTTTAATATAGCTGAGCCCTTTTAAAATAGCACACTTAGCATTCTGGCTCACATAGTTTTGCATACTTCCCTAGTTACGTTCTCAGGACAGATGTGCTTGTCAAAGGATAAACATTTGCCATGTAGCAATTTAATTCTCAGCAGTCAGATATGTTCACATGTCCTTACCAACAGTAGGTGTTCTCACTTGGCAATGAGAAGCTGGTACTTCCTTTGTTACAGCCTCGGCTGTCTTGAACTCACAACCTCCTGCCTCAGCTTCCCAAGAGCTGGAAGTACAGGTGTGTGCTACCATGCCGACCCTTGCCCCCTTCGGATTCCATTTGTCTATGCTCCTGTGACTGAGTATGTTTTGGCTGCTTGTCTAACTTATTTTTAAAACCTATCTTCATTTCTTTTACTTTTTTTTCTCAAGTTGGTTCTTTCGTCTCCCTCCCCTGCCCTTTCTAAGTGTTTTTCTTTAAGAAATACGTATACTTTTTCTTGCACAAAGCACTTTTAGTTAATTGTTAGCTTTCTGAACTTGCTAGGTGCCAGTCCTGTGAGCAAAGCTTGCAGATTTGGGCTCTTTCTGCCCTTGGAAGCTAACAGAAAAGTCTCCCTTGTATTAGTAATTGGATCATCTCTTCAGGTTCTCTGTTCCTTTTCTTTTCTTTTCCTTTCTTTCCTTTCCTTTTCTTTTTCTTTTTCTTTTTTAAAAAATCCTTAGATGTTTAATGAACAGGGTGAGGCAGAATTGTGATTTCATGTTCCTTCCAAATTGCTCCTTGTATTGAGTTGTCGATCTTTCCCAGTTGACTTTAAATGCTGCAGTTACCTGTGCTGCTGTGACAGTCCTGGGCTCTGTTTGGAGTGTCTTCTGTTATCTGCTCTCTCTGGGTCTACGTTGCTGTTAGAGTTTTCTTTCCTTACTTACATGGTGACTCTCCCCTCCATTCTAACTTTATAGAACGAAAACTACTGGCTGCCTCTCTTAAATATATGTCAAAAACAGAGTGCAGGTTTACAGTAGATACCCATCCATTTGGATGAGTCCCTGGTTCCTCTTGAAGAGTGTGAGAGAGGGAGCAGCACCCATGGTCCCTCTGCTTGCACCATGCTCTGATTCAGGTACTCCTGTTCTGCTGATGGTCATGATGGCCTGATAGCTGCTTCAGTGCTCACACAGACAGACATCTTTACTTATACAGAACAGAAAATTTAGAAAGTTTAGTGTCTTAACTGTTGCTGTGCATAGAGCTCAGTAGTGTAAAGTTCATTTTCATCATGCAGCCACCATCATCATCCGTCTCCAAAACTGAAACTCTGTCCTCATCAGACAGCCTGCCCCGTCCCTGACACTCCATTCTGTCATCTGCGCATTTGCTGTTCTGGAGACTATTTTGCGTGTGACTGGGCTGTTTCCCTTGGTATAATGCTTTGAAGGTTTCTCCATCTTTATGTTAGCCTTCCCTCCCCTTCTGATTTTAAAGATACACTTTTATTTTTAACTGTGTACGCGGGTATGTGCACATGAGTGCAGTGCCTACGGAGGCCACAATAGGGCACCAGCTCCAATGGACCTGGGCTTAGAGGTGGTCGTGAGCTCCCATACAAGGTGCTGGGATCTGAACTTAGGTCTTCTGCAAGAGCAGTTTGTGCTCTTACTTTCTGAGGTATCTTTCCAGCTTCCTTCCTTTTTACAGCTGCATGATGTTCCACTATGTCGAGACCACATTTGCATCTGTTTAGTTTGAATAATGCTGCTGTGAACACGGGTTTGCAATGTTGAAGTCTAGATTCTTCCCCTCCCCCCTTTTGTTTTTCAAGTGTTTGAGTTTGAACCTTGCTCCCATTGTTTTGCAGCACCATCTTTCTTGGATCACTAGTGATGTCAAAGTCAGAATAAGCCAGGTGTGTGCTTCACACCTGTGACCCCAGTCGCTCAGGAGGTGGAGCTAGGAGGACTGCTGTGAGGACTAAGCATACTGGGCTGTGTAGCAAGACACGGATTTCAGCAACTGCAGCTTCAGTGAGGTTGCACCGACGCCACCTTGTCTCTGGCAGCGGCGGCAGAGTTCAGTACAGGAGCATTTTTCAGTGTGTGCTTTTCTGTGTCACACATACAACAGTGACCACACAGGCTGTCCCTCCCCAGCGCCTGGGATGGTGTGTGCTCCTGCTTCCTCCCTGTGTTGGATACTCCCTCTTACTCTCTTCTTGGATTTAAAAGTGGAATCTTCTCAGGTCTTGGCTTTATTATGCCTTTTGTCTGCTACCATTAAATGTAGATGTTACTTGTCTCCTCCTACCACCTCCCAAAAAAGAGATCTAAGGAGATTTTATCAAATAGGTTAGTTTCATCTTCTATACAAATAAGATGCCTTTTGATAAAAGAGATCATAAGATGAAAGAACGTAGATTGTGTGAATGACACTGACACACTGTGACATATAATTGATAATACCATGCACATGGAAGGCTGAGGTATGAGGGCTGAGGCTGTGTGCACTGTGTAATGATTAGCACAGTTGGCACATGCTGTACACCTCCTGTGTCTGTTGGGAAGGTGACTTTTAGCAAATTTCAAATAAGCAATGCAATATTGCTAACTGGTACGAGCAGGGAGCAGGGTGAGCATCCAGTTCCCTGAACTCTTTCCCTTCACAGCTGGAAGTCTGCATTCTTTGGCCAGCACCTCCTCATCAGTCAGCCCCACAGCTGCTGTCTCTGTGTGTGAGTTGCGTCTTCTTGCTTCCTTCCTCCTTCCTGCTCCATCCTCCTCCTCTACAGTGCCATAGTGATCTGATCCTTGGGGCCCTTTCTCTTTCTGACACACATTCTTATTCCCAGTCTGCATAGTTCCAGTTTGCCATTGGAAATCCACTCCAGAGCTGCCTCCTTGAGGTCTCCTCTAGAGATCTGGTGGTGACTCCTGTCTTAGCAGTCTCCTCCTGAGTCCTTTCAGAAAAGAGAACCTCAGCCTCCAACTCTAGTCAAACCTTGGGGTCAGATTTAAGACAAACCTTTTATGTTATGAAAATTCTAGAATGTTACTGAGCTCTGTGCCCTGTGCCTGGCTCTGGCTAATACTGCACTGACTCATTGGTCCATCATAACCTGTACTGCACACTTAATTCATCTTCCGTAGTTCCTCTTCGTGTCCTTGGCTTTTCCAGAATCCAGTCCGGGATGCCACACTATCCAGCTGTCATCTCTTAGACTTCATTCAGCTGACACTTTCCCAGGCTTAAAGAGTGCTTTGTATGACGACGTCCTCCAGTTTGGGTTTCTATGCTTGAAGGACAAGCATTTTACTTCCTGAGCTATCTCTCTCCAGGTTTGAATTCTCTTTCAAACTTACATTTTAGGAGCGTTGCCACCTAACGGATATGTGCCCCCTGAGGAGACTGGAGGATTGGTTCAGTTTACCTGAGTCTCATTTTAGTGGGAGGGCTGTGGACTGACCAGCTTCACCTGGAAGACTTACTGGAAAGGCAGGTTCCTTAGTCACTTGCTTGTGTCTAGAACTGCAGTCTTCTGGTGCTGGAGCTTGAGAGGCTGTCACAGGTGGTGTTTAGATGGGAGCATCTCATCCAGTCTGGAAATAGGTGAGCACTGTTATGTGCTGCTAAGAAGTTTGCAAACAAGAATTCTATGAGGCCAGCAGTGGTGAGTTTGCTTTTCTTAAAATTTATTTCTTTTAAATTAGTATTTGGCAGAACTTGTGCTTTTTGTCAACTCTTACCCCAGTGGGTAGCTCCAGAAAGGAGTGGGTCCTGGCTCTGCTAAGACTCACATAGTTTTATAATATAGGCCCATCTGATTTTGAAAATGGGGTAATTTCAGGTGTGCAGCCAGTATGGTTAACCAGTACCAGAAAGAATTAAATACACAGCATCTGTGTGTTTGCTGTGTGTATCTTCATGTATGAATAGTGAGGATTCTCTGGCCCTCTCAGGTAATACACAGGCAGCAAAGAGCTTAGGAGCCGTGGCTTCCATGGCCTCCTCAGAAGTCTCTTGGCTTTCTCTGCGTGGGCAGTGTCAGTATGGCCTGGTCGCGGCTGTGCAGTGTGAGGTGACATCCTTGTCCTGTGCTCCTGCTCACGTCCTCATCCTCACAGTTTCTTTGTCGAAGAGCTGGTGTATGATAAATTAAAGTCTCTTTAAGAATATCTATTTATTTAAAAATAAACAGTCTCATGTAGTCCTGTCTAACCTGGAATTTGCTCTGTAACAGTTGAGGAGGACCTTGAATGTCTGGCCCTTCTGCCTCTATCCTCTGAGTGCTGGGATTGCAGACATACACTACTGCACCCTGTTTATGTGTTTCCAGGGTCAAACCCAGGGTTTCTTGCAAGCATATTAACAACTGAGTTACTGTCATATTGATGGGTTGAATTGTTGATTGTGTTTGGTGTGTCTGTGTTACTGTGTGGAGCAATGTACAGGCATGTGTGCAGGTCAGAGGACACCCTTAGGTGTCAGTCTTTGCTAGACACATGTGCAGGTCAGAGGATGCCCTTGGGTGTCAGTCTTTGCCTTCCACCTTGTTTGAGGCAGGGTGTTTGCTCACTGCTTCACACAGCAGGTTAGCTGAAGAGCTTCTGGGATTTCTGCCTCACATCTTGTAGAATTAAAGATGGATGCTACCACTTGAAGCTTTACGTGGGTCCTGGGAATCTAAACTTTGATTCTTACACTTCTGTGACAAGTGCTTTATCCATGGAGCTATCTCCTGAGCCCCCTTATTTTTATTTTTAATTTACACATAGTAATTGCATATTTATGGGGTGCATTAAGATGTTTTAATATACTTACTCACTGTGTACTGGTCAGAGCTATTACTTGGCCTATCTATTAACTTAACTTGAGGGTGTGTGTGTGTGTGTGTGTGTGTGTGTGTATTTCGAGCACATTAGAATCTTTCTTCTCGTTATCTTGAAATATATAATTGTCAGCCAGTTAGTGTTATATAACATTAAAATTATTCCTAGTTAGGCATGGTGGCTTATGTCTGTAGTATTCCAGTACTTGGGAGGCTGAGGAAGTAGGATTGCCATGAGTTTGAGGTGAGCCTGGGCCAGCTTGAGCTACAAATGGTATGAGACCCCATCTCAAAAATACTTACTGTACATTTCCCCCCTTTTCCTTGCTCCCATTTTTTGTTCTCAGCCTGCCAGCCATCCCAGGTTCTTGTAGCCACTGTCTTCTGTCTAACTCTGTGAGGTTGACTGCTCAGCTACTGCATGTGAGACGATGTGCAGTTACACTGCGCAGTGGTGTGTGTTTCATAGCTACAGTATGTACCGACATGATCAGCCTTGCTGCCGTGAGCATGAGAGTCCCTTGGAAGGCCTCTGGTTCCTCTCACAATTCCTCCCTCCCTTCTCTTTATCCTTTGTGAAGTATTCTAAGCTACCAGAGGGAAAGATTACATTGTTGAAGGTAGAAAGTTTTAGGTTTGTCTTCTCTGCCTCCCTCTAAATCCCCCCTTATCTCCTCTTCCTTTTGTTTCTTTGTCTTGCTCTTGTTGTATAGTCCAGCCTGGCCCAGCTCTAAATCCTCTGTCACAGTCTGTACAGTTTTGGGGTTACAAGTGTGCTACAATGCCCCCTTCCCTTTAAAAAGGAATATAGTTGGGTTGGCTCTGGTAGCACACATCTTTAATCCCAGCACATGGGAGACATAGTCAAGGGGATTTCTGTGGGTTTCAGGCTAGCCAGAGCTACATAGTGAGACCCTCTTTCAAAAAAGAAAAAAAGAAAAGAGAGAATATAGTTGGAATAGTGGTTGTAGGAATAGAATGTTTTATCATTTATAGAAAGTTCTGGGGATATGGACAAGTGACTTAGTTCATCTTCGAGACAAGTAACAGAAAGTTGGTATTTTGAAACGTTGGAAAACTGGAAGCCACAGTGATGTTTGGCATAGGAAAGGAGGCTATACCCCATGTTGGGCCAAACATGGGGACTGCAAATATAAGGGGTGCAAATACGGGGCTTCTGAACACAGGGCCTGGAAACATGAGAACTGCAAACATGGAAGCCAAATGCTTCTCTTACTGGTGTTGGAGTGGATTGCATTCCTACCATGCCAGGCAAATTAACATAGACATACCACAAAGTGGTTACAGAATTAAGCCTCTGCTTAACAGGAAAGCTGGATACAGCTCAAGTACATTTGATGCTCTATAGAATGGCATGCTGAGGATTTATGTATTTATACTTATGGATTAAAAATAATAAAATTTGCCCCATCACCTTAATCAGCTTTTGGCTGATTGTCTCTTTAATCACACACACTTGCTGAGCTTAATGTCTGTTGCAGAAAGCATTACATAACAGTGTTAGTAGCCATGTTGCAAAGGACTGGAAAAATATCTAGTGTTCTTTTTTGGTGGACTTCTTCAGCTCTCTCGTGCCTTCCCTGACTCTGAATTTCTTGACTTCTTTATTGTGCATTTTCTCCCAGTTCTTCCATGATTGTTACTTCAGAAGTTAACATCTAAGGGAAACATGGCAGCACTTCTTTCTTCTAGCAGGCCTTTGCTCTGTCTGAGAAGTGAGCCAGTTCCTCTTGCTGGTAGATTTGTAGAGAAAAGGAATTGAATTTGTTGGTGAGCATGTCCCAGACAGTCTGCTGTGAGAGTCCCTGGGGAATCCTGCTGGCAGCAGGTTGATAGATTTAGATAAGGATAGACAGGGGGTTTGGAGGCTAGTTAAGGGTTTTGAGCATTTACTGTTTAATTCTGTTATTAGTTGTGGAAAGAGACAAACTTTGTAAAGTTTCCCTGAGGTAGTCTGGAGCTTTGTCCCACTTGATAGGAAATTTCCCTGTGGTTTTCTAGCTGGGAGCTTGTTCCAGTCCGCAGCAACTCCCGAGTCTGTTGTCTTCTTCAGAGAGGTCTTCATCGCTGGCTGACTGTGGCTTTAGTGAAGGCAAGGGAAGCTTCATGAGAAGAAAAGGGAGCTAGCTAATTGTGGTTTATGAGGACTACTGCTGCTAGAGGCCTGGGAATGGTCTAGAAGGCAGAAGATTCTGAAGGGAAAACACATTGACTCCAGTTAGGACGAGAGCTAGCCCCTTGGATGAAGAGTGTGGCTACCTAGGCCCTGGACCTCATAGAGCTCTTGTTCCCCTGCCTGCAGCCCTGCTTGAGGCCCCTCGTGCCAGCCCCGGCAGGTCAGTGGTCTCAGAGCTGCTCTCCACACAGCGGGTACAGTGCTGGGCTCTGTGCTGGCGATGGCAGTGTGCACCCTTTACTTTCTCAAGTGTTGTCATAGGTACTTGTTGGGATCATAGTGAATTTCCTTTGTCTTACCTTCTCCCCAAACCAGAAAACAGTAGCTGAGATTCTTAATTGATTGTTACTTCAAAAATCATCTGGATACTCTTCACAAAGGCACAGTTGGATTCAAAGGCTGTCTATCAGAACTGCCATGGTTTAGGTAGGGAGCATGAGTCCACTCCCATGGAAGGACAGGGTGTATTAGGGAGCAGCTGCCATTTTGGAGGTTGCATTGGCCTTGGGTAGTATGTGCCCAAAACTTCTGGCAGGGTCTGATGAATTGGCAGAAATCTGGGGAACTGTTTCTGTATGTTATGCAATTTTAAGAAAGAGAAGACTTTTAAAAAGCATCTAGAATTGATCTTATTGTCAAGAGGAGATTATGAATATATGTTTGGTAGTGGCTATGTTACATACAGTGCTTGAGCTGAACAGGCCCAGTGGCTTCTTTTTTAGTATAAAACATTCTAGGAAAACAGAACTTGAGTTAATGCCACACTGCTGGCTTCTTGCCTTTCGTTGCAAACATGCTGAAATGGTCTCAATAATGATGCTACTAAAGCACCGTGTGCATTGTTTTGATGGGGTATTGATTCCTTCTGCAGTGTTCAACATGTCTGCATGCCTCCCAGCAGCGAGTATGTATGTGCCAGACTGTGTGAGATGAGTGTTCCAAGAACAGAATGCTAGTTTACTTTTCATAGCTGTGCAACAAGAGAAAGCCATGGTTTTAGAGATGTGGCCCTAAGGCACTAACATACTCACCCAGTGCATGATGGTCTGCAGTTATTTTAACAAAACCTAATCAGAGGGAGCAAAAGCTGGCAGTCATAGAATTATTTTATTTATTGATTGCCAAAAGCCTCTAGAAGGGATGTTCTGTTCCTTTTAATAAATCCTTCTGGACAGTTGTCTATATTTTAATATATAAGTATATGGGGATGTGATTTTTAACAAGGTTAACTCAAGTGTTCGATATGGTGGTGTGAAACTAAAGTGAGAGAATGGAAGGGGTTGTAAGATGGGATCCTCAAGAGTGCTAACCAAACTAAGTTCCCTCTGCTGGCTGCTCTCCTCCTGCCTCAGGCAGCAGACCACTGTGCACAGGGCTTCTTAGTTGCTTCCCTGGGTCAGCATAAGGAGCCTGGATCCTGAATCAGGAAACAACCTGCTCATGCTTAGTAGTTTTCAGACTAAAGACAGCAAGGACAGTTGTCCTTCCGTGCTGGTCGTTTACCAGGGAATGAGCATTTACTGTCACGTTTGGCTTGTGGCTGTCGGTCAGTACCACCACCCAGGCAGTAGTCACACTTCAAAAAAGCCTCTTGTTCTTTGTAGGAACATAGATTTGTTTGTTAATGGAAGTGAGTAAGTCTATCATCGTTGAGAAATGAAGCCTGTCAAATACCTCTTCCCTCCCTGGTTCTTTCTCATGTCAGGCTCCTGTTAACTGTATGATTCCAGTAGAGATAGCAAGTTGTTATTTTGCTTAAAATGTCCTTTCCCTTGTGCAGTGAAAGTTGACTGTGAGAACAGCCTTAATAGGTATAGTTACACAGTTTATTTTATCATGTATCATTTTATTGCTGTCTTCTAGAACATTGTTATACTAAATGTTCCAATAATGGGAATTTTATGCAGCCACTTCAAATGAAAGAAATTTGCAAAAACTCAATTTTGGAACTCATTCCTTGAGGAGAAGAAGGGGGGAAAAAAACACACAACTCACCATGCTGTGACCAAATTAGATCCTGATATGTTGGCAACTTATCAAACGCTGTCATTTCCAGAAGATGGTGTGGATCCCAGCTGAAATGAAATGCCAGCACTTCCTAGCCACTTCCAACTGGAAATAGTTGAAGTTTTAATATGATTGGTTAAATATTTGTAATTTTTTTGGTTGGTAACAGATGATGAAAATTTGGTTTTGTACCTGAATGAAAATGCTCTCCATGGAGTCAGGGATGAGTGTTCAATGGCAGGGAGAGCTTCGAGAGCTTGATTGTCGGTTCTGGGAGATGCTGGTTGTACTTACTGGAGCTCCTTTGTTTTGCAGAGATCATGATGCAGCCGCCCTTTTGGATTTCTTTTTAATAATGTGTGACCCTTCACCTTTGATCCCCTGACCTGCATTACCTTGGTAACCATTTCATTTTTTAATTTAATTTCATTTTTTAATTTTGGTGTACAAGCTGTAACATTTCATCTCTCCAAGTGCAGCACTCTGATTTCCTCAAGTAGAGATTCTCCTCTGAGTGATAAAGTTGCAAAATGCTGTCTTCATTTTCTGTATTGAAATTCATTTCAGTTTTTAAGAATAAAGTGTAATATGTGTTTTCATCCTTTTAAAATTTTAGTTTAATGAGTGCATTTCCCCATGTAGGGTATTTGTTTTTCTGTCCATATTTTGCAAAAAAAAAACAAAAAAACAAAAAAAAAAAACCAAAAAAACCAAACAAACAATGAATTAGCTGGTGTTTACTTTTAACTCACATGTGCATACCAGGAGGCCTGAAGCCTCCCTCCCCACCCTCACCCCCATGCACACTCACCTCACGTTCATCCTTACCCACATGCCTCTTCGTGTCTACTACGTGGCCCCGTGGCCGCCACTCCCTCAGAAGCAGCAGCAGTTTACAGTTTTTGTATCCAAAGATTATATTTTGTGTTCTCAAGTTTTACTGAGAGAAAAAGTTTAAACTTTTCGTTTCATTAAAAGGCCAGAAGCATACAAAGTTATCTCATCAGATTTCACTGTTCTCCATACCTTAATGATCTACTTCTTTTAAACATAAGGATAAACAATGGATTCTATGATCCGCAATGCTTCTGTCTCTGCTGACACCTGCTCAGCTCTGGTGAACCCTATACCAGGTTAATTTACGCTGCTTGCTCTTAACTGTTATTTTTGAAGTTAATACAGGTTTTTGTTTTTTTTTTTTTTGGTTTTTGTTTTGTATTTATCTTAAAAACAAGACAGAACAACTCCAAAAGCATTCTTAATTCTCTGAACTGATAAAATATCCACCCCTCCAAAAAAAAAAAAAAAAAAAATCATATGTGATGTCTTAGCCTGGCCTAGTCAAGCACAGCTTATTTTTAGTGTCTCGTTATTTTATTCTCTGATGTTTATGCTGATATCTCAGTTGTACACAGCTGGAACTCCTAGGTGAACACCGAGCTTTGTTGATGTCTATGAAAGTTTTTATCATTCATTAGAACCGCAGAGCACAGTTGCTGCTCATTGGTGACCAGAACTCCAGCACGCCTTGGAGCACCCAAGCTTGTTTTTGCCTGTTATTGCTGCAAAGCTGCCTCTGGCCTGCTGGGGATCTTGTCATAGAATTGCAGAGCGCCAGAGTTGAGAAATAGAAATAAAGACTCTTGTGATTATGAAGCTTCTGTGACTATATACAGGTCTAGGGAGTTGGGGGCTGAACCTTGACTGTTCAGGTGTTTTGAAAAAAATATCATCATAATGCATTGCACAGTCCTGCAGGAGAATTTCTCTTCTCCCCAGAGTCCTCCCTCATTTTAGTTGGGCCATTTGTTTGTTCCTTGGGTGCCATTGTCCTTCAGCAGCAAAGGAGTGGCACCGGACATCAGACTTGATGGACTCTCAGAGCGGCAGGAGATGGTGGCTGTCAACACTCTCCTCTCAGCGGCCTGATTGCACCCAAGGGGGCCACAAGCTCCCCATTGATAAAGATGGCTCTCTAGAGTCCAGTACTTTATTCATAAATTTAGTAGGAGCCAAGGGCACATTAGTAGATGAAGAAGTGAAATGTTTTCATTATCATTGTGATTAGATAAATTAGATTTCTCCTTAAAGCTGCTTGCTTAGTACATTTTTAAGATAACCTATTTTTTTCTCAGAGAGCTAGTAACTGAATACACTGATTACTTATTTTTGATGAACAAAATGGTTTTTGGTTAGAATTTAGGACTTATACTAACTTACAAGCCCCATGGATATTGTTTATTCACGGAGTGAATATTATCCAGTGAATTGTAATTCACTGAGGGATCCTTGTGAGAGTGAGAGTCTGCTCTGGACTGCCGAGGTCTGAACATGCTGTTAGTATCTGTTAAGGCAGCTAGCCAGAACTAAAGAACTCAGACAGAAAGACTTCAGAAGACATAACTGTGGTTTGAAAGCAGCGAATCAGGAGCTTGGCTGCCCAGGTAGGAGTTTGTAAGCCGTGTTCTTGCTGCCTCCATTGTACTGTGTGTGAAATGCAGATACTGTGTGTCTCCTACTTGCTTTTTTAGGGTTGTTGGGAGGATAAATGAAACACACTGAGAACTCAGAAGAAAGGTGCTTTTGAAACTGAACCTCATCCTATGGCTGTGCCAAGAGGCAGTGGTAGTGAACCCCGTGGTGAAGGGCCAGGACCATGGCTGTGGAGCCAGGCTGCTGAGGTTTGAATCCCACCTTGGCCTCTTGCAAGTGTTCTGACTGCAGCACAATACCTAGCCACCCTATGTCTTTACTTCCTCTTTAAATGGGGTGACAGTAATAGCACCCACTCACAGGATCATGGTGAGTTCTAGCAGAGTCGATGTATATGAGGTCTGTAGAGAGCGCTGAGTGCCACGTGACCAGATCTGCATGCCGTGAGCAGCACATTCACCTCAAGCAGAGTGAGTTCCAGCTCCTCCCCAGTCTTTTAACACTGACTTAGAGACTCTTGGATGCTTAGAGAGAAAACCTGCAGAGCATGTGGTAAGTAAGCATATCTGCGACAATCGCACGTTACAGGGAGAAAAGTCCAGCCACTAGGAGCTGCCTCGGCTGCTGCTGTTACCTTCTTTTTCCTTGTTGTTGTTTTAAAGGTTCTTTTGTTTACCTATTTTTGACTTTGGAGACAAAAGGAAAGAGACTGAAGAGAGAAAGTCACCATTTGTCTGGTTAGCTGGACTTACCCTTCACTCTATGCTGGTAAACCCTGCAGCTAGCATGGAGCAGGGAGTCAGGATGTTGAGTGGCTAGGTTTCCCTCAGCTGCAGGAGACTTCCATGTCCTCTTGAGTAAGAGGTAGGCCTCAGGGCCGCCGTGTGCTAGAGTATGTCTCAGGTGTTCCCAGTGCTTTCTACACCTCAGCCATCCACATCTGCCCAGCGGGGAGGAGGCCCTGAGCATACTGTATCAGGTAGGTGTAGGACACACCAGGCTCACGACTCATGCTCCAGACCTGGCACTTGAGAGCAAGAGCCCCTTGCATAGTTGGTTAAAAATTGGGATCACTGACTTACCCTGTGGTTCTGATCTTTTTCTAGCTGAGAACCACTGATCAACAGGGTTCAGAAGTCCTAGAAGTTTGTTTTATAAATAAGGAAAAGGCAGGTAAATAATTTGTACATATAGAGATGTGTCTTTCTGGAGTATATAGGCCAGTGCTGTTACTTCCAAAGCAGATAACACTACAAACTAAAATGGATCTCTCCAGGCTGATTTAGATGTTCACCTGCCACTAACCAGAGCCCAAAGCCCCAGCCACTGCTCTGTGCGACAGGCTTGAGTGAGAACCAGCCATCGTAAGAGCCAGGCTTGTGCTTGAGTTAGGAAGTTCATGAAGTAGAGGGCTCTTGTTTCATTTCTGTTGCTTTGATATAAAAACAAAAACTGACAGAAAGCAACTTAAGGGAGAAAGGGTTTATTTCAGCTCAGGGTTTCCTGTGACACTCCATCACTGGGGATGTCAGAGGAGAGCGTGAGACAGCTGCTCACAGCACTGCCTCACTTGGGCAGTAAGCACATGTACGCAGTGCTCAGCTAGCTTCCATATAAGTTAAGGCCAGTCAAGACAGTCCCTGACAGACGCCAGCAGGCCAGCCTGGTCTAGCAGCCCCTCCTTGAGAACACCCCCTAGTGCTAGGGTGTGTCAAGCAAGCAGAGCCAAGCACTGTGAGGCTTTTCTATTTTGCCCTCACCTCTTATGTTCAGTATTTTCTTTCTCCTTTCTTCCTCCATAGCTCTGGTCTCCCCCCACCCCTATCCCTGATGTTACAATGTATCTGTCATCACAATAATAAAAAACTTACAAATCCTCAAGGGGCCCACTATTTTCAAATGAACTTTTAAAATTTGTCTTAGTATCTTACTTTTTTTAAAGGAGTAGGTGCCACTCTTCATTAGCCTGAACATTGTTAGGCTTCATTTGTGATCATCTCTCATGATGGTTCATCTTGAGGAGTTAGGTAACTTTGCCACATGGCTTCAGTAGGCTGAGAAATGCTAGACTTTTAAGTCACTGAGCAGTGCAGGCTAGGTGCTGGCATAGACTGTCTTGGAGGCTTCTTACCTTGGGCTTCTACATAGCTGCTGGTTTAAATGGTAAGGCAGGTGATGGCCATGTTGAAGCCTTTGATTGTGGTAGTGAGGGATCTGCTCATGAGAGGGAAGACCTTCAGGCCGCTGCCGTCACACTGTCACCCCAGTCCTTTGTTAAAGTAGAGGAGCAAATATGGCAGCACAGAAGCCTGCCTTTACCTGCCTGCCTCCGGCAGTATTGATAGAGTAGTCAGAGTAATCTGCTTCCCTCCACAAGAGCAACTGAAATAAGCTGAAGGAGATTCTGAGGGAAGCAGAGGCCTCAGTGTGGAATCAGGTGGCTCTGTGTGGTCCCTAGATCTACGCAGCTTGGTCTGGCTGTCACCTGGCAGCCTTTGAGGCCCTTCTGATGACCTTTGCCCTTGTGGCTTCTGTGAAGACTAGAAAACTCTAGCGGGGTGTGTAAAGTGGTCTGTGTCATTCCCCACGACGGTCTGCCCAAGCCAGAGGAAGTTGATGCAGAAGAAGACAACATCAGAATTGCTTTCAGGCAAGAAGCAGCACAATGTTCTAGTCCCCGGTTACTGAATCCCCAGGAAATGATGGCCATGGTCCTGTGGAAGTGGCTCAGCCTTCACTTCCAGTCCTTTTTGTCACGCCTGTGCTGATTCTGTTTCTTAACCCTTCATCTTCCCAGAGATGGTGCCAAGAGGATAGGGTGAGGAACGGGTGAGATCTTGGCCCGAGTCTGTCTCTGGGTCTCTCCTGCTAGGCTCTGGTTCCCCTTAGGCCTCTGGCACATGTTCTTGCACATAGTAGACACTCAGCGAATGCTAACTCTTCATTTCTCATTAGCGCAGGTAATTAAGAGCAGGAGCTGATAAACTGCACGTATCTGTGTAGAGATATATCTGTAATTAAAGTTTTAATTAAAGAAATAACAGACCAGGCAGATGGTTCTTATCCCCGCATCCTGTAAACCTAAGAGCTGTGTCTTCTCGATCTTGCAGACAAAGGCAAGAGCAGCAGCCTCCATGGTGGTACCAAAGGGAAGAGGGAGTTTCACTAACCGTCCATAATCTAATTTTGGTAGCACTCTGTGTGATGACACATCTGGGGGTAATCATTGCAGTCTGATATGGAAAGACAATACATCAAAGCTACGTCCTGACCAAAGCTTTTAAGCCTCAAGTCAAGGGCATTACTGCAGCGCAGCTGGTAGATCACAAGGCGTGTGGTTTTATGCCGGGTTACAAAAGCTGACGGAGTGTTATTTAGGATCATCAGCTAAATACAGTGTTAAAGTAGAGCAGCAGCGTCCCGGTGCTTCAGGTGTTGCCACTGTACTGCAGCACAGAACTGAGACGTGCCTTGTGCAGGCCTGCCTGCCTCACAGCAGCCTTCTGCGATGTCATGGTGACCGCAATGGTCACTCAAGTACAGAATTTAAAGCATAACTCAAGGGCCAACAGAAAAGCCCTGCGTAGATCTGACCTCCATCCACTGCCTCTCCTCCCATCCCTCAGCAGGAAGCCAGAGCAGTGTAGGGAAACAGGCAGCCGTGCATGGGTGCGTGTCTGCCTTGACCTCCGGGGCCTCATCTACTCAGTCCGCACTCAGGGTTCAAGGCATTCGGCGCAGGTGTGGCAGTTCTGCAGCAGCATCACACCGTGGTGTCCTGACAGTGTCACCAGTCCTGCGGACGCGCTTGCATTTCACGAGGAGCAGATGGTTATGTTCCACCCTGACCCTAACCCTGAGGGTTGGTTGGAAATTTGTCTGCCTCTTCTTGGTTTGTGGAGACTTGAGTATTTGATGAGCTGTTCTGGAATTAGTTCAAATAAAGTGCTTCGAATAGTCTATTGTGGAGAAAATGCCACATGACCTATGTAGGGTGGTGCTGTGCTGCCCAGAGGGGAGAGGCGGCAGTCAGCACCCTGGGTCACAGGCGAAGCTGCGTTTGAGACAGTCTCACGTGTGCAGTCCAGGCTGGCCCGCAGTCTCACCCATGTGGTCTAGGCTGGCCCGCAGCTCACTGTGTAGCCCAGCTTGGCCTCAGGTGCTCCATTCTCTTGCTTCAGCTTCTGAGTCCTGGGATTACAGGTGCGTGGCACCATACCTGGCTAAGGCCTTTTTATTTTGCTAAATGAAGTGAAGACATCCAATAAAAAAAAAATTAAAGCAGGAGAAAAACAGGAAAAGGACTCTTCAGTGTCTGTGGAGATGGCTCGGTGGGTAAAGTACTTGGTTTGCAAACAAGAGGACCTGAATCTAGATTCTCTGTAACTCCAGTGCCAGGGAGATGGTGGATGGGGCAGATCCCCAGAGCACACTGGCCAGGCGATGTAGCTAAAAAGTGAACTCCAGGTTTAGTAAGAGATCCTGTCTCAAAAAATAAGGTGGTGAGCAACAGAAGTTGACACCTGATGTCAGCCTCCGGCCTCCACCTGCACATGCATGGGTGAGTGCACCCTCCCCTATAGGTACAGAGTCTAAACACATACGTACCCTGTCTGTCTTTGTCTCTCTGTCTCTGTCTTTCTCTGTCCTGTATAGGTCAGGGTCTACATGCAGGACCCCACTACTCATTTTAGTACAGCCAGCAAACTCAGAATTCTGTTTACGTTTTTAAAATATAGAATGAAGAACATGAGTGATAATCTTTCACATCACAAATTCAGATTTTAGGGTCCAGTTGTCGTTCTGTTGGAAGAGAGCCCCATTAGTTCATCCATCTGTCTCAGCCACACAGTGAGTAGCAGAGCGACTCTCACTCATGAAGGACTGACGGAGGCTGTCTTTGAGCTGTGTAGCCCAGCCCAGAAGACTATGTAGCTGACTCATGCTCTGTTTTAGAAAGCCCTGCTACTCAGTGGCTTCAGGGGACTGGGTAGAAGCGGCAGCCTAGTGAAAGATGAAAGTGGCGTAGACAGATGCAGCCAGGAGTGGTGGGTGTGGGGTGCTTCTCAGAGCTGATAAATCGGAATCTCATGGGTCGATGTCAGTGTTGCCCACAGAGGAACTGGAACAGTGCAGTTCCTTGACCTGGGAAGACCGAGAGGATGGCAGGTTAGGGAGGGGACTTTAAGATGGGTGTTGGCTGTAGGTGGTAGATGCACAGTCAGTCCAACTTGGAGGAGAGGCCTGGGCTAGAGCTGGACATTGTACAGTGCTAACATTACAGTAGGGCCTGGAACTGATGAAACCGTAGAGAGGGGAGTCCTGCAGGCAGGAAATATGGATAGAGAGGTCTGAGCAGGGAGCCCAGGGCTTCCCAGTGTTAAGGGGAGGGGCGTGTAGAAGTGACCAGAGAAGGCACACAAGGGGACAGTCATGAGAAACAGTGCAGTCGTCTGTTAGATTCTGCTAAGCATCAAGCGGAGCATCATGAGGAGTCACTGGTGCAGTGGAAGTTACGCGGGTCATTAAGAGCTGGAGGAAAACCCCGATGCCAGCAACCTCAGGTGAAAGTAAGAGGGTAGAAAGTTGAGCCTTAGTTTTGGAGTTATGTTTCCAGGAGCTAAGTGTAGGCCAGGCCGGGACTTGAGCAGGACCTGAATTAACCGAGGTTAGGCCGTAGTCAGGTGAGTTCCGTGGAGGAGCTGAGTGTCATACTAACATGGACTGTGTAAGGTGCCAGGCAGAGGGCCGGGGACAAAGGAGCAGGCAGGAAGTGGTGGCACAGGGATGAAGAAGGAGGGTAAGAGCTGCTGGAGTTAGATGGTGCTCAGAGAGGGCACTTGAAGCTGGAGCTCAGGAGGGCTGATCTGCTTACACATAGACCAGGACAGACTGTCTGCCAGCAGCATCAAGGGAACGGGTTTAAAAAGGTCAGGATGAAAATGAGCCTTAATAGGCCACAGTATCTTTCACCCAGTATATGTGAAGTACATAAATGTGTACTACAAAGGTTGTCAGGATGCAGTCTTTGAAATTGGTGTGTATCATGTACTTGGGGCATACCTCGCTGCAGTTGGGGTACATTTCAGGTCCCCAGGAAGTTCTGGCTGCACACTAGTCAGTGAAGGCTGCAGCTGACAGTGACGAACAGACCAGTGTCAGTGGAGGGTTAGCTTCAAGGGACAGAGAAGCCCAGGCTTATGAAAGGCTGGCTGGGTGGGCCTGAAGCCACTGAGCTCCTTACAGGTTGTGAGGCAAAAGGTGAGGCCCAGGCGTTTCAGGGGCCCTGCTTTAAGCTTCTTCCATGGGGTGAGTCTTAGCCTCTGTTAAGATCTGAGGTCTTCCTCACTGAAATACTGGGGTTGGAGCAGGATTTCTCATAGTAATATCAGAAATACAGGCCATAATTTCTTGAGGATCTTCCTCACGTGGCAGTTTTCCAATGCCCTCAGTTTGCTTTCATTTAGGCAAGGTCTTTCATGGGTAGCTAGCAGAGGTGTTGCCCTTGAGAGTGTTTCAGGCAGCGCTCAGGGGGAGAGTAGCCGTTAGAGTCTTGTCTTTACTTCAGTGTATCTTTAGTGCTGATCTTTATTTTGCCATAATCCTCAAATCCCTCAAATTCTTTTAGTAATACTTAGCTCAACAATCTTGAAGGTGTTTGAATCCCCACAGAAGCTGACTTTTCACAGCCTCAGGGCATTTCTGTGTGGTACAGACAGCAGTGTGCATGCTTTTCTTGCCCTCTCTGGTCCCCTTGACAAGGCCCAGGTCAGCCTTTTGCCATGCAGCTCAACCACCATCATCTGCACATGCACAAATTAGTGTCTGTGTATATGTATGTTGTCTTGACCTACATTGAGCCTTTGAAGACTAATAAAAATCGATTTAGTCTGAAAGCTGTTTTTCAGTCTTAAAGGCTGGTAAAAAAGAAGATAGTTTGCAGGTGTAGCTAGGCACCATGCTCCCTTCTGCTGCTCTCGTGCCGACAGTTAATGCAAACTTATCCTGAGCCTCAAGGGAGAACTGGACAGCGACCTGGTTGCATCCCTCACCATGTCTGTTTACTGTAGGTTCATTCCCTTTTGTTTTTCTTCTACAGTAGTCAAGACTAACCAGTAATTCCTGTCAAGATCTTCTGAGCACAAATGTTTAGAAAGAGCCTGTTTTGAGTCCCATGTGTTGCTTGGTCTTTTAATAGCACCTGGGGTCAAAGAGAGTGAGGGATCCAAGTTGTGTAGCCCATCAGAGCCTGGGCTCAAGTGTTGGTTGAGAACTGTTTTCTTTCTTTGTTTCTTTCCTTTTCTTCATGCCTAAATGTAGTCTTGAATTTTTAAAAATGTTTTTAAAAGAAAACATCAAGAAACAGGTTTTAGAAATAATGAAACTTGCTCCTACATAAGCTCTGTGAGACCCTCTCTACCCTCATGAGCATCTGAGGGGAAGGGAGTGGGTACCAAGGATCAGCTGGACTTAAGATATTAGGCGGGCATTAATGACTGGCGTCACTGCAGCTTGTTTAGGGGTTTTGCTTTTAGACTCATCTCTTCCTGCATAAATGTGGATGAGAAGGGGACTTCAGTGGGTCCTTGCGAAAGGATGGCTGTCTGTCGTGTGACTCCCAGCACATGTCATGGGAGAGAACGAGAGGCTCAGGTTTTGAAAAGGCAGTGTTAGCACAGCGACGTAACTGGTGTGTATGCAATTGTCTCATTGAGAGTGAAGGTTAGTTTGTCCAGACCAGGAAAGTGAGTGCTGAGTGTCTGATCCTTGCTCACTGTTTGTAATTTAGATCTGGGTTACTAGGGTGCTTAAAAAAGAGAAAGAGAAAAGGAGCCAAAGAAATCCAGGGTGTAACATTTAAACTTGTGGTTTATTTTGAAAATTTTTGGCTGAACCTTAAGGTTTGGCTAATGTGTAGTGAGCATCGCCATACCCCAAGCAGTGTTTGGTTTCCTTAGGTAGGTGCCTGGCCATCTCATGTCTTCAGTGAGGAGTCCACATTACACGTGATAACAAAACCCACAGCCCTGGCCTTCACAGTGTGCCCTATACCCTCGGGCACTTGGGTTATGCTCTCCGTTCCTGCACAGCCCAGCCCTTTCTCCTCTCAGACCCCAAGACTGGCTGGGTCCCTTCTCAGAAACTCTTCTCTTGGCTTGTTCAGCACAGTTGACTCCAATTCACTGTTCTTGCAGGGTGGCAACATATCCCTGTGAGGGCCCTTGCTGCAGTGTAGGCCTTAGGAGCTCTCTGTGGGCTCGTCCTGGGCCTCGTTTCTGTTTCCTTAGCGTGTGGTGACTGAACGAATCAGGGTGATGGGTGGGACAAGTGATGGCTTGGGTAAGGTTCCCTCAGGTTAGAGGGTGAACTTGGTAACTGTTTGGAGAAGAGAAGAATAAATGCTGTTTTTGTTTATGCAGGTCTTAAAATTTTGGTAGCAGAAAGCAAATGTGCAGAGAGCAATGGAAACAAGTCAGAAGCTGCTGTCTGATTCCAGAGATGTCCACAGTTTGTGCACATGCGATTTATGTTGAAATCTTCCATTTATCCTGTTAATCTCAAGTTGCCAGTTTAGTTGAATAATATCTGGGGAAATAGGTCATGAGGACTTTGACCCCAGAAGGCCACAGATCGTCTTCACAGTGCAACCTGTTGCCGTCATACACTAGGCCTGTGAAACACTGACAGCCTGGTGCTTTGGGCCTTTTCCTTCCCTCATAGTCTTCCTTACATTTTGATAATTTGAGGCCTGGGAGTCAGCCGAGTGCCTTCCACTCCATGTGCTCTCCCCCACCCCACCCCACCCCACCCCACCCCACTCACCTGTGGGACTCATACGCCTAGTGGTCCTGCTTTCCTGACTGCCACTCAATGCTGCCCTCTGCAGCTCCCGAGCAAGGGAGGTAGAGATTCCTGAGACTTCCCTTCTGCAGCTTTGTGCTTTGGTAGGTTCAGGGCCACAGTAGAAGTCATTAGCAGCTTGCTCAGATCTTAGGCTGACTAGGAAGTGCCCTTGACTTGAAACCTTCAGCATCCCTTTGAAACACTGTTTTTTCCAACCCGGGAAACTGGCCTGTGGTTACCAGTTGGAGGTGCTGGGGGTTAAGTCAGCCTTCCAGTGCTGTACTTCACAGGCAGACTAGCCAGGCAGCCTCTCCAAGTATTGCCTGTTCTATCAATATGTGCTTAGACACGTTGGTGGTCTAAATTAGAGAGCTGATTGTACCTAATGGCTCCCCTGGGATGCCATGTTAGAAAAAACAGAAACTGAAAGAGTGTGCTAAATATGCAGAGTAAGTGAAAAAATTCTTGTAAAATTTGTGTTAATTGAGCTTGGACCTTGATCATCTTTGAACTTCTAATTTTTAATTTGCTTCTTTACAACAGTTTTGCGGTCTCTCGAGCAGCCTAATAAAAGTTACACTGTAACATTGTCAAAAGGACATTTATGTAAGACCTGATTTTGAAGCATCTTAGATAAATAGGTCGTGTGTAGGGTGGAGACACATGCACATAATACTCACAAGTGTGTTTAAATACACTGTGGTTGGCCCTGATCACATGTCCCCTTCTCTCTGCCTCTGGAAGTGGGGCACAGTTTCTTCAGTTAAAACGGAAATAGAAGCGATGGTCTTGACCCATTTTACACCTGTTTATTTCAGGCTCTCACCACACACTTGTTCATGGGCGCAGCAAGAAGAGGGACCCACAGAGCTGGCGCCGTGAGGGCTGACACATTGGGAGGAAGCTGGCAGAGCGCGTAGGGAGAGCTTTCCGTTCTGCCAGCTCCATGTCTGCTTCAAGACAGCTCTATAAGTGAATTCATTGTACTTTAAGCCCAAGTTTACGTGAACCGAATGTTACTAGAAATGAAGTAGATTCAAGTGACCTACTCTTGCTTCATCCAGAGTGACCGTGAAGGAGAGCATGCAGCAGCCGCTTGTCCCTGGGGCACAGCCTGCACCGCATGTCCCTCTGCCCCAGCAAGCTCCCCTTTCCTTACTGACATCAGCCACGACCTGCTTGTGTGTGGACACTGCCTCCCAGAAGAATGGAAGCTCCACGAGGGCAGGGCTGCGTCTGTCCCTCTGTCCTGGCATAGGGCAGCGCCCGGCATATCAATAAATGCTGTTCAGTGAACTAGTGGGTCACTAGTGTCGCGTCCTTTCTCAGTCTTTTCCTTTAACTTGCTATTGTGTGCTGTCTGCCTTTGAAAATGGCAACGTAACTAGGAAGTTCTGTTTTGCAGCTAGTTCAGGGAGATACAAAAGCCAGAGTGTCCAATGTGGTGGGGTTATGAATTGGGGAGCCACTGTGCTGGTGTCCGTGTCACCTGAAGAGCAGCAGGCAGACGGAGGGATGTGAGCAGCTCCTTGTCATGTTGTGGCATCACCACTGCTGAGAGTCCAGGAAGAGATGCAAGAACGAGTACCGAAGGCAGAAAACAGGCAGATGCCCTGAATAGTCCCCAGTGTGTAGTGATCCGAAATGTGATGACTTCCATCCAGTCCCAGTGCCGTCTAGAGTGAGCAGGCGTTGGCCAGGACACGTGGAGTTGGGGTGACAACAGGCTTAGGGCAGTTGGGCCACCAGTGATCTGCATACACTTAGCTGCTTGGTGAGACTTCAGGACTTGGTGGTCTGTGTAAGCGCACTCTGTGATGTTCACACGACCAGAGCACCGAGGGGCCAGCTGTTAAGCATGCATGACCGCATGTAAAGAGTAATAACTGCAGTCCTGCCTCAGAAGCCTGCACTGCCCTTCATGTAATGACACCAGTATTATTCCTGAAAACCTTGAGTTTTTGTTTTTGAACAAAGTCCCAAGGAGACAGTCTCCTGTGATGTGAACTGCTGTCTCAAGGTGAGTTTATCTGTTGCACTGGCTTGTGATGAATAGTCTGCAGAAATAAAAGTTCTCCAGGTGTAGTGTATTTTATGTCAGATTTTGTTCCATTTCATTGTAAACTCGGTTATTACACACAGAAGGAGTCAATTAAAACCTCAACAAAGAGCCAATTAAAGCTGAGTTTCATTTCACTATGGAAGTGTCCAGTAGCTCTACTCAAACCAGACATAGTTCTTTTTAAGTAAAGCAAAGGCCAGACCTTTCTGTGCCTCACAGCAAGCGAGAAGCTAAAGCCCCTGGTAGTTGATGCCGTTTGCACTAGACACGTCACTTGAGTTATTTCAAATGTAACCTTTTCCTTCCACGGAAGTGTAAGTGTGAGTTTTGAGGTGAGAATATAATTGCAGGTAGTGGTTAATGAGGCAGAGCTCACAGACCCTACTTAGAATTGCGTGGATGAGCAAATCCTGGTGGAGGGTACAGATGTAAGCAGAGTTCTTCATCGCAGTCAAGGAACGCAAGGTTGAACTTTTCACTAAAACAGATTTTTAGGATCTCCCGGGGTGTTGTCTTTTAAATAAGTTAATTTGCTTAGAACAGCAGCCCAGGACACAGAACACATTACATGCTCTGTATTCTTAGAAGGGGTTGAAGTACAAATGGAATCATGTTTTAATGCTGCTGAATAAAATGCACTGCACTTTTGTTACCATCAAGGCCTCCTTTCTAATTCATCAGAGAATGCCTTCTCAAGAAACCGGCTTGTCTCTCTTGGTTGGTGCTTCTTGTATACGTGTGAAAGAAGCCGGGAGAAGTTGACGAGGTCACAGCTCTCATGCATGAAAGACGGAGGAACAGTTTTCCATGCTTGCTTTTTTTCCTTTTTAAATATCTTTTCATCAGTCTGAAGATCCGATTAACTGTTGCTTACATGTGCTGCCATGTATGTGTGCTTTTAAGTGTTGTGGGGTTTGGTGCAACTTACAACTGTTTGGTGACTGTTGAAATTTCATTTGAATCATCCATTCAAAATCCAGCTCTCATTCAGTGTTCCTGCAGTTTAAGTTTATGTCATAGCTTTTAAAGAGCGATCCCACGAGTTAGTGCCCTCTGCTGGTGCGCAGAGGACATCAGGCAGAGAGGGACTGACCCAAGAGCCTTGGGCTAGCTCTTTAAAGAGGTGCTGCCTTACAATCAGTTATTTCTGTCAGCCTTTCCTTGTGGTTTTGAAAGCCCCCTGGTTGCTGATTTGCACCCATTTGAATTTGAATTTTGTCTTTTTTCTTGTGTTTGGTGCCTGTCAGATTCCTGCTCCACTAAGCCTGGGCCCTGCAGTTAACTTAGCAGTAGCCTCACTCAAGTTGAAAGTGCTCTGATGCCGGGCTTTTCAGGAGGACTTGCTGTAAGGAGTGCGCCAGCATTCAGCTTTCCCAGGGGGAAGTGTGGAGCAGTTTTAGATGCATTCCTTACCCTGTCAGTTCCTGAATTAGTTTTCTGCTCGCTTTGGGTGATTCACAGGCACTGCATGGCCTGAACCTGGTGGATTGGTCTCCATGGCCTTACTTATCCCTCCGGTGTTCTGTGGAGCCAGCTTTCCCACTGAAGTCCCTAGTCAGACTCTATTACTCTGATACTTTCAGCATCAGGCAGAGCAGGCACTGACTCTGTACTAGCTCTGCACAGCCATAGGGTCTGGGGAAGTGGCTCTGCCTTCCTTGTGTGGGCCTCTTGTCTGTGCAGTAGGGAGGGTGGCCGCCTGTATCTCAAATCCCCAAGAGAATGGCTTGGAGGATGAAGCTTAGAGATGAGCTCAAGACCCAAACAGATCAACCTTCCTGGATGGCTGCTAAAGACATGTTTCCTTTACTTAACAGCAAGTCCTGCCTATGGTACTTAAAATTAGCAAACAAACAAACTTTATTTTGGGTTAACTTTGTATTTAACATCTGAGTTTACAAAGATGGGGTTGAGTTAACATACCAGTAAGCCCTTGGATATTGCTGGGTATTCCTGATAGTACCTGCCTGCCTGCCTGCCTGCCTCCCTCGCTTCCTCCCTCCCTTTCATTTATTCTTCTTCTCCCCCTCCTCCTCCTTTTTTTTTTTTTCTCCTTTTTTTTGGTTTTTTTTTTTTCAAGACAGGGTTTCTCTGTTGTAACTCAGGCTGTCCTGGCACTCACTCTGTAGACCAGGCTGGTTCGAACTCACAGAGATCCGCCTGCCTCTGCCTCTGCCTCTGCCTCTGCCTCCTGAGTGCCGGGATTAAAGGTGTGCACCACCACCACCTTGCTAGTGTTTTCTAATTACTGCATCTGGGTCAAATGTGGTTTAGGTGACCACTTAGCACTTTGCTAAAGACTGAAATATTTGCTCTGGCCCCTGAGTTCCACTGTAGACCTGGCACTTGTCCCCAAGCCATTTTTCTGTACTCACCTGTTCCATGTCTCTGGCTATTTGATGTTAAAAACACTCTCTGTGGTTAATGCCTAAGTATTTTCTTTGTTCGTACAGTTACCGATATGCGCAACCTAAGGAGAGACAAGGTAACTAGTGACATCTGTGTTTCAGCTCTGCATTTTCAAAGCCTCATAGCTGCTTCTCATACAATTAAATTGAAGGCAATGTGGAAACATCTGTTTTTAAGATGAGTAAATGATCCCAGATATTTCTTTAGAAAGGTAAAACCTCAGTTTAGAACCCTTTTCTTTTAAAGAACATCTTAATCCACTGTTTGCTACCTAGTTTAGTGCAAACATGGAAATAACATGGAAACTCCTTGTAGTTCATGTACTTTAGTCAAGAAAGTCACCTGCCAGACACTTGTCACTTGGCTTCTTCATGCTGAGGGCTGAGCAGGGAGAGCTTTGTCCCTTTTCCATGAGCCAGATTAAGTAAGAAGATCAAGGGTTGTCCTGGTTGAGGGCCACAACAAGAGCACAGACCGTGGTCCCAATCATTCTGCAAGTAGCCCAGCACCTTCACACCATGGCTCTTGCGGCCTTTTTGCAGTAGGAAGCCTTTGAAAAGGCTGTTGTCCCCTTTTCATTTATGAGACTCCTGGTGACCTTAGGCTGTTAAGCATAGCAATTCTCTGGTGCCTAGTAGACAATTTCCTTATTTTAGGTCTTCATCAACTGTTACAACATTGACATTATTAGGCCTGAATTAGTAAAACCTCACCATCATGTATCTTCAGAAGAAGCCAGGGTCAGGTAGTG
Organism: Cricetomys ansorgei; assembly: GCA_026225945.1. Lineage (NCBI taxonomy): Eukaryota > Metazoa > Chordata > Mammalia > Rodentia > Nesomyidae > Cricetomys > Cricetomys ansorgei. The sequence continues at coordinate 4,142,640 of JAMJFZ010000484.1, forward strand.
GGGGCTCAACTGTGCTTTGGTCAGTGATGGCTGTGTTGACGCCACCAGTACCACGATGGGCTCTGGGTAACTGGAGCTGCTGCTTCGAGGGTAGAGCTAGTTTGTGATCTGGGTTGCATGCCGTGCTGGAGATAAACCTTGACAATAGAGATGTGCAACATTTTTTTTTTGTAAGTGCCACTGAGCTATTTCAAAGAGACACGTGACAGTGGCCAGTTCTTGAGAAGCTAGTTGAACATCTTACAGGAAAGTAGAAACACCAGAGCATCTCCAGAAAAAAGGTTTGCATGAATCACAGAGATGACCATGCTTTAGGCAAATAAAAATACCGTACCTATTCCTGTCCTATGAAAATTAAAGTACATTATTGTCACATGCTTTACTCTTTTGTTTGAAGAGTCTCTTGGTGGTGGTTGTGGTAGTAACACGCACTGGACTGGTAAGTTCAGTTATGACTCAGTTCACCACTTCGGCTGGTTTTCTGTTCTGCATTTTTGAGATGTAGCTCCAGTTTCTGTGTAACCAAGGAGAATCTTTAGTACTTGATTCTCCTGCCTTCACCTCCTGAGTGCCACCCCCTGAGTGCTCTGTTGCTTGCTTATTTCTTTATTTTGAGATAGTGTCTTAGTGTGTCCTCGGCTGCCCCAGAAGTCCCCGTGATGAATAGGTCTTGATCTCAAATGTACCTGCCTCTGCCTCCAGCATGCTGGGATTAAAGGTGTGTACCATGAAGACCTGTTTTTCTTTTTAGTTGGAAGCAAAAGTGGCTCTGCAAAGGCAATGAGTGGATCAGATAAGTTCTGGTCCTTTGAAAGCCTCATTAGAGTCGGACAGGTGTCTGGAGCGCTGTCTGTCGTAGACCGGCGCCTGTGAAGCTCTGGAGCGCTGTCCAGAGTCGGTTCCTTGTGGCTGTCTGTTCTTACAGTTTCTGGTATCTGTTATGTGGATCTTGGTTGGTTGGTTGCTTTCTCCAGCTGTAGTGCTTTTAGGAAGTTATAAAACATGGGGCAGTCTGGTTGGAATGGAGAGTGGATAAACTTTGAACTCTGTAATCCTATCAGCAGGGACAGTCTCAGGTTGGCAGAATCCAGGATGAAGATGTCACTGTCACGTGTCCCTGGGGGAGTTTTACATTACAGTGAGCTATTTTCCTCCTGAGGCCATGTGAATGGCCACAGTACTTGGCTTCCTTTGGATAGTGAGTTTTCCTGTCCACCATTTGAAAGACTTAATATTCCACTTTCTCTTTTGTTGGACTCTGTCGCCTACTGATCCTAACAGGAAGAAAGATTATGATTTCAGTTTGTGTAAGAAATCCACGCTGTTTGGCCTACTCCCTCCTTATGAAGGATCCGGTTATCCAAATAGTGAAAGCACAGATTTCTCAGCTACAGATAGGTTACTTGTTTGCATTTCTGTCTCCTTTTCTACCATAAAGATACCGAAAAACTGAGACTCCTGTGGAAAATGGAGATCTGAGCTGCAGAGTGCCTTGTGGCAAAGATAGTTAAGGAAGCAGCTGGGCGGATTGCTTGTGTGAAGGTTGGCGGAACATAGGATTGAGCCTGCCTTTTCACTGTCCGTGTGACCTCCCTGCACGGACAAGAGGCCTTTAAAGTAGGTTTGGTATTTTAAGTTCAGTTTTGAGAACCAGCCATTCACTGTGTAAGGTAAGTTGCTGGGAAGTTTGTTTTAAAGATGAGAGCACCCTCTATTTCAGTGAACCCAGTAAAAATAGCATAGAATAAAATTTAATTATGCTGTACTGAATATTTCATGTGGAATTAAGGGGCAAAAGCTGCCTTTAAAAAGCATTAGGTTTGGGAAGAAGAAAGGCTTTGTAGGTTCTTTGGAAGATGCTATAATTAAAAGATTGGCTCAAATGTATTTTTCCCCTTTTTGAAGAGTTTAAAGAAATCCATCCCTCCCTTCCTAAATTGATTCCTTCTCCAGTGTCAGCGCTGCCTGGCAGTCAATATGCTGCCGTGGTGCTCATTCGCTGGCCGCTTTCTGTCAAATGTAAAATAGTTTGTTTTTTAATCCTCTGATTTAGACATTTAATAGAAAGCAAATGTTTGGCTTGCTTTGGTTTCTGCTGAACCTGTATTTAAACCCACAGACAGTTTGAATAAAGTTGAAGGCACCACTGGACTAACTATTTTAAACATCTCAGAATGTAAGAATGCTAAATGGGGTTCCCTTTTAAAAATAGAAGTGGCTGCTTGCATTTACATAATTACTGCTAACTAGCACAACATTTTAAACACTGACAAACTCAAGCTAGAGAAAGTACCTGCTTAAAAAAAGCCTGGTGCTAGGAAGCTGAAGTCCTGTGAGCACTCTGCTGTGGAAGGCCTCAGAGCCAGGCTTCTCAGTATGCAGGGGGAAGGTGGGAGAACAGGTGGCTGGGGCAGGTTCTGGTAGGCTGGGAGCTGGCTGGAGCTCCTACTCTAGCCCACCAGTCTCTGTTTGATGCACTTGAGTCTGCCTTGCTGTTCTAGATAGCCAGTGCTGTAAGCTGCTGAGGGCTGAAATCAGTGTTGGTGAGAAGAGCATGGAAAGGTGTCTTTACACCTTACACCTGAAGAGTAAGCTGGGCTGGAGCATACTGCAATCCCAGCACTGGGGAGACTGAGGCACAGAGAATGAATTTGAAGCCAGCCCAGGCTATATATACCCTGTCTCGTTGAACATAAATAGCTTATACAAATTAACTAGTTAAAGCTAGAGCTCTGGAGTGTCCCTGATTTTGCCTTTCCCTATCCCGAACATTTGATCCATCTGTCAGTTCTTTTATTTCCTTCTACCACGGATCAGACCGCACGTCTCCACCCAGCACCAGGCCCCCATCCCCATCTCCACTCTCTGCCTCACTTTGCTTCTTTGTGCTGCAGCCTTGGTGTCAGTGCAGACGTGGGAGCACTTGCACACTGGAGAACCTTTGTCCTGCCCTGCCATTCTCCCACCATCCCTCCACCCTAGTCACCACGCCTGGAGCACGTCAGACACACTTGTGTTAGGCATTCCTGTTTGCCTACCTGGAACGTTTCCCACCAACCCTTTCCCATTTGTATGTGCTGGCTCCACCAGCCAGGGCTCATTCCAGGGCTGGTCTCCACAGACCTCATGACCTGTCATGCAGTCTGCATCATTCGTGTGACAGTTTTGTTTTCTCTGTAGGTTTATCAGTCAGATTGTCTCCTTAGTTTGGTCTGTGTCTCCTCCCCACCACACCAGCTCTCTCATGTCTCCCTCCTCAGCTGTGTTCCCAGCAGCCAAGTGCCTGGAGTGCACAGATAGGTGTTGACCAAGTGGATGTGAGAGAGAAGCGTGTGTGGGAGGAGCCTGCCACCTGCTACTGCTAGCTCCTCACAGGACCTCCACCCTAGCCCATGTGGAAGCTCAATCAGGCGGGATGGAGAGCTAATGGGTTCCTGTCCACAGTATGAGCTTGACTGTGGGGCCAGGGAGCTGCCGTAGCCTGTCTGCACTCCTGAGAGAGGCGGGGTGGATGAGTATGATAAGGACACTTTCCAGATGCAACAGTCACTCTACGGCCTGGAAACATTTGTTGAGATACTGGTGTTTACAGAAATCTAAAAGCCAGCAACATTCGGCTTCCTTGGTTTCCCACTGACAATACCAGATCTGGGGAGAAAATATGGGGAGCTGCTGATACTTAGGAAAGAGAGGGTGTTCATGTTGCTAGTTGGCCCTTTCGAACAGAACGTCCTTAGGGGAGAAAAGAATTACATTTCCAGCTCACCGAGTCTCGGGTAGACCCCGCCTCTCCAAGCTGTCTGTTGAAGTGCTGACTCTGGTCTTGAATGTGCTAGTTGGGGACTGGGTTGTGGAACTCAGAAGACCTGTCTGCTGAGCAGAAGCTCCCTTGTGCGATTTTCCATTCTTGCTATCTTTATCATTTTTTTCCCAGTGGTTGGATTCTACAAATGGAACAGTAGCTTCTCAGTTAATTAATAGTGAAATGGACTTTTTTTTTTTTTTTGAACTGATACTCGGGGATTAAGCCTTGGAGCAGGAGGGCTTGAGTTGCTTTTGATAGAGTCAGTTTATTAGACTAGGTTTGCAAGAGTCTCTCCCGTTTGACTGGAGCCTAATGCCATGGGAATGGAGCTGGCTTAACTGTGCGGTGGTGTAACCATCCAGCTGGTCAGGTTGGACTTGGGGGACAAAGCTGGCTTGTGCCGGACCACCGTGGGTGCTGTGCACCAGTGGAAGGACAAGATGAGTCCAAGAGCAGCAGCAGGTTGTTTCCCATGGCAGTGAGCGTACATGTTTAAGATCACCAAGGGTGGGGAGGAGAATTGGGTGCATCTTTCTCTGGTACCCTAGTTCTCAGTGAACCTCCTCTTACTGAGAAAGCTATCACTGCATGCCACCAAATCCTGTCACTTCAGACTGGACTTGTGGTTGATGGTGTTGAAGTTAATGAGGTGGCTTAGTTTAACAAAGTGTTGTAACGATATTCCTGTACACATCTGGCTGCTGGTGATCAATGATCCTGGGATTGAAAGGCTTCTTGACTTCCTACATACATTGTTAGAATCTGGTATGTGCAGTAAATTTGGTACTGTCAGACAAACAGTCATTATAATTTACATTTGAAAGTCACTTCTGAGCCCTCTGACCTGTCTGGAGGAGATGAGATTGATGCTTTTGGACATGCTGGTTTATCTAACGGCCTTAAGTGTTGGCAAGGGAAAGTTCCCACTCACTGTTAACCTCCTTTCCCAGTCTTAAAAGAGCCAGAATAGTTTCCTACCTGTAAAAGGCCTAGGGTTTTCTTCTAACCTTTCTTTTCATGGCTAAGATACTTGCAGAGATTTCTGGGTAACTACAAGTCTGTAATTTCTCTCATATTTGAAGTGTTGTGTTTAGAGGTGTCCAAAACACCCACACACACTTACATTGTTACTTTAAGAAAACAGAGATTCCAAAGGCTTAGGTGCTGAACAGTGTTCACACTCTGGTTTTGGTACTGTGGTTGGCTGACTCCTAAAATTAGTTGAGGACATTAAGTATTTGTTAAAATTCCTGTATTCCCTGGTTGAGAGAACGAATCACCATGTTCGTTCAATAGGGTCTGTCTGCTTGCTGCCCATTCCTCTGGTTTATGGTAATACTTAGTTTTCCAAGTAGGCAGACAGGTTGAAGTTCACAGGGGTGGTAGGTGGTGGGATTGGCATAGGATTGGCGTGTGACTTGGCCTCTGAAGATGTTACAGATGGCTTTTCAGGGACTGCCCAGGAAAGGCACTGGGAAGGGCTTTCCTGAGTTGTTTCTCAGTGAGGTCATCTTCATTTTCACATGCTTAGCTTGGCTGACTTTACTAACCTGATTTCTGGAAGGACCTATGGCTTCTTGTCATGTAGACCTCCCAGGATGCCCCCGGTTTATGTAGAGCTGTGGACTGTCTTACTCAACATACCATTTTTTTAAACATCGAGATGGATGATGTCATCCCAGTACCATGACACCCTGACTGTCCTCATCCTGTGTGTGCACAGGTTTGTGTAGAAACTCAGGTATGTCTCTAGGTCTGTGAGGTCATCTGACCTTGGGGATGGCTCCCAAGTGGGGAGCACTGATGCCCACGATGGCTCTGCACCATTATGGTCATGTACCCGCCCTGCTTTTCCACCTTGGATGCATGTGGATGATGAATAGTCACCAAGGCCCCACGGTAGCTGAGAGGCACACTCCAGCCAGTGTGTGCCGGGCTGTAGGGTTTCCTGATGGATGGCGCCTATTCTGGGAAGCAGCTTATTGTCTCACGTGAACAGCCCTTCTGAAATAAATGACTGCTTTCTTAATGTTTTGAATCATTTTCCTCAGCACATGTTTTGTTGCCGTGGTTTGAAAGCTTGCCAAATATATGCTTTTGCACAACTCCCTGCAGGGCTGGGTCTGCAATCAGCGCAAACAGTGATTTAAGGTTGAGCATAATTGGGAACTCAGCAATCACTTGCCTCGAGTTTGATCGAATGGCGGTAGAGTGCTCGAGACTTACTCCTCTGTTAAAAGTTGTATACACACAAGGTGTGCACTCGAGATGCAGCTCCGCTGCCTCAGAGTAAGGAGTCAGGGTCTGAGGCACCAGGTGGAAACACAGCGTGGTAAATCGTGACAGCTTCTGCGATGGAGCCATAGTTAACTTTGAAGAGGTCCTTGCAGTTGCCACCACGGACGCAGCTGAGGACCACAGTCAAATCACGTAACTGCAGGATGGACAAAAAATAATCAGATGGCAGGTACACATTTTAAGCCCTTGTTTTATTTGATGATCTGTCAGTATGTCAGTAATTGCACCAGAAACTTGGTGAATTTGGTGTGGCCTCTTGCTAAACTAGGGCTCTTGTTTTTCCCGTTTCAAACATTGCTGTGTGTTTGTTACTGAGCTGGCTATCTGATTGTCTGAACTGAGACTCTTCATGTGGGTCTGAACTGGCAGGGGAAATGCTGGTCACAGCTCACTCCTGGGAGCCCTTGAAGGAACGCAATGGAGAGCCCTCTGCAAAGTGAGGTGTGAGCCCCTAAGTCTGTTACCCTGGGCTGATCCTGGGCTGAGATCCTGTTACTGTAAATGCAGAGAAATGAGGGGTATTGGAGTGGAGAGACCTCTCCTTGCTGTTGACCACACACTGACTACAGCCAACCGCTTAGCTGTGATGCAGCAGGTTCCCGTCAGCCCCACAAGACAGTGCATCTCTAACAAGTCAGCAGAAGCTCTCAAGTCTAGAGGTGATCAGCATGATCTTTCTCTAAGTTTTTTTTTTCCTGTACAATTTTTAATTGTTGAAAACAATCTTAGTGTTTGGAATTTCAGACAGTTAATATAGCTCTAAAAACTTCGCCTTTATTTTAAAAAACCATAATTATGAATAACTAAGCAGTTTATCTAAACAAAGCAAAACATTACGTATGTGAATATTTGAGTTTGACAGGATACATGTCAACAACTGAGATGAAGACTTGAAACCAGTGTCGCTTACAGTAGTGTCACACACCAAACGCCTCAAAGAGCATGTGTGACCATGACCTCTGTACTGGAAACCACCTTAGAGAGAACTTTGAGATCCGAGTAAGAGGATGGAGACACTGGGTCAAACAGCTTGGTAACACTGGTTATGAATTCAGTGCAATTGTTGTCAAAATTTAGATGGCTGATTGTGATGTTTATATGGAAACGCAGAGGACTTAGGAAAAGCAAGTTAATTTTGAGAATAAAGCTAGAGGATTATACTTGCCTTATTTCCAGACTTCCTGTACTGCTCTGGCAATCGAGACAGTAGTATTGCAGAAAGGTGTACATGGAGCTCAATGGGACAAAATTGAGAGTCCAGAATTAGACTTGGTCTGTTGATATCTGACAAAGGTGCAAAGGCAGTTCAGTGTATGTGTGTGGGGGGGTTCCCAACAGACTGTAACCAGACAGTCATGCACCTGGACACCCATATGTAAAAAGAGAAGGGAGCCTGGTCTTTACCCTAGACTGTGCAAGAGTTACTCAAGATGGGTTATGGACATAAATTTATGCTATAGAATTGTGAAATTTGAGGGAACTCAGCTTGCTTGTGCAAATGAAGGCACATGGCCACAGTACCTTGAAATCAAGCCTGGTTTTGTTTTGTTTTTAAATAAATACATACTTGAGGAAAATCTAGTAAGCCAGTGTTTATTATATGACCTGGTCTGTCTGCAAATCTGTCCATCTTACCCAAGAGAACAAGATGCCGTGTCATTACAAACATCTTTATGAATGCTTTCTTTGGTTCTTCTCAAGATCTCCAGATCCAAAAATAGCCCTAATGTCATCCAACAGGAGAGTGGACAGACAGCAATGAAAAGGGATAACATAGCATGGATGCTTCTCAAAGATCTTAAGTCTAGAAAGAAGAAAGATTCAGCATTCTGGAAAGGTAAACCAGGAGAGGAAGCAGGCTGCGGAGGGCTGGGTGGAGCTCGCTGCTGCAAGGGTACAGGAACTGGCATGATGGAAGCCTCCTGTATCCTGACTGTGGCCGTGGGTGTGTGTATGTGTCTGCGTGTGTAGCCATGAAGAGCTGGAACAGGAGTTCTACAAGACCCTCCGATAGTAAGTGTGGTGAAGGCGGGAAAGTGTCTGTCAGGAGCTCAGTGGAAGCACAGTGATGTCTGCAGTGAGAGAGACTGCTGGCAGGTGGTGGTGAGGTGAGGCAAGGCTGCATCTCTCAGATGAAGAAGCATGGCCTTGGGCCTGGAGATATGCTCAGCAGCTACGAGCACTGCCTGCTTTTCTAGAGTTCTGTTCCCAGAACTCACATCAGTTGGCCCACAACCACCTGTAACTCTTAATTCCAGGGGACCCAGCACCCTCTCTGTCCTTCACAGCCTTCTGCACACTTGGCACACACATACTTAAAAATGAAAAAATTAAAAGACCTGTCTCTTTGGGCTTTTACATTCTTTTCCTCTGAGATTAAAGAGATATAATATGGCCCAGCAATTCCTCTGTTAAGTATTTACCTTAGAGAAATGAATATGTAAGTTCCACCAGAGGACCTGGACAATAATACTTCTATGAACCCCCAAATCGGGAACAACCCATATATCAATCAGCTGGCAAAAATACAATTACGGACAACAAAGAATGAACTACTACTACCTATAGATGGACTCAGAAATGAGAAGTGCCAACTCTGTGAGTGCATCCAGGATACAAAAGACAAGAAAGCCCAGTGGTGCCCACATGTAGGGTGGAGATGACTAGAAAGAGACGCCTCTGTCTTGGTGTCCAGGCCGTATTGAGTTCTACTTGGTGGTCACACAGTGACCAGGTTCTGATCTGTCCCTTCTGCTGTGTGTTAGTGACATACCAGTAGCTAATTTTTGTGTACATTTGAGTCCCAAGTTCTGTTAGCCATCTCTTTTCTTGGCCACTGTTTGGTGAACTTTTGTATGCTAGGTCCTAGGTGGTATGTGTTGTTGCACCCTGTGTTCTGCTGAGTCAAGAGTAAACGGGTCAGCTGCTGACTGGGTCCCTGGTTCTGGCGCTTCAGAGACCTGCCTGTGTTTGCTAGTTGGCCTTCTGTAGAACCCCAGTACTGGGAAGAACTGGGTGACTTTGCATGTGCATAGCCGTCGAGCAGGCCCCGAGAGCCACGGTAGCTGCAGTTCAGATGCACATTGGGAAGGAGGGATGTGAACAGGGACTGTGGTAGGCCTTGACCCAGCCTTCTTTCTACCCCACTGTTCTTGCTTCGGTCTGTCCATACGTTTCTTAAGTGTGGTGTCATCCATCGCCTGTAGACGGCTCTCAAGTTACCTGCAGCGTGCCCTACAGCGTGCCTGGCCCTACAGCGTGCCTGGCCCTACAGCGTGCCTGGCTCCACAGCGTGCCTGGCCCTACAGCGTGCCTGGCTCCTACAGCGTGCCTGGCCCTACAGCGTGCCTGGCCCTACAGCGTGCCTGGCCCTACAGCGTGCCTGGCTCCTACAGCGTGCCTGGCCCTACAGCGTGCCTGGCCCTACAGCGTGCCTGGCCCTACAGCGTGCCTGGCCCTACAGTGTGCCTGGCCCTACAGCGTGCCTGGCTCCTGAACGCAGGCTGCCTGTCTAGACAGTGCTAACAATTGCTCACTCACCCTCTACTCACACTGTTGCTGTCCTCAGTTTCGGGTGAAATTTCTCCCATACTTTGCACTACCATCTTTGCTGTGTCCTTCCTTTTCCTTTCCCTAACCATAAAAGTAAGGCTTCTGCCTTCTTGCTCCGTTGAGTAGAAACTTCCTCTGGGGAGTCACTGAGAACCCCCTTCCCCAACAGGGTTTTATTATATGGGGCAGACTGGGCTCACTCTCAGCCTTCCTCTGCCTCAGCTGCGAGAGCCGTGTTTGTGGGTGTGCACTACCATGCCTGGCTCTGCTGGAAGCTCTCAATTACTAAACTGTGGTCTGGTTTCTGCCCCTGTCTTCTGGGGCGTCTGTAACACTTGCTAATGTCCGCTGTCTTTTTCTTGATGGAACCTTTGTCCCCTCCCTTCAGAATACCACCCTCCTGCTCTACTCCTGTCTCTGCCCGTCTCCTGGCCAGCCTTCCCTCTCGGCCTTCTCTCTGGGCTGCCTTCCCTTATGCTGGAGCACATTTCTGTTTACCTGTGGATGGCATCTGCCTCTGTGTTGTAAGCCTTATATATCCTTTGTTTATATTTCACATTACACTTAATGAAATCAAAGCCCCCAGCCCCATGCTGATGATCCGAAGTCCTTGGCTGCACTGAGTGCTCTTTTGGGCAGGTGAACGGCAATCAGCTTTTCCAGGGAACTCTGTCCATGTCCTGCTGTGTTCTTGCTGCACCTGTTTAAGGGAGCACAATTGAGCATTGTGTGCCAGCTACGCCCTCTGACAGAGCGAATGACTACCTGGGGATGGTACCTGCATCTTTCACTCCATCTTCTGGGGTCAGACACACCCTCATACCTACACTTGAGAGTGTCCACTTCTGTCAAGGCTGATGGTGTCACCACTTCCCTGTTGGGTTCCAGTCTCCCATATAGACTGGATGTCCACAGGGGATGTGTCCTTGATTAGCCTTTTGGAATGCCTGGGCTCTGGTCACAAGAGTCCAGTGCCTGCCTGCAATTGTGAGCCTCTGTGTTGCTCTAACTGCACTCCGGTGAGCCAGGAAGGGCCAGCAGGCCTCCACTGGAGGTGGGAAGAGGAGAGATTCTCTTCCCTTTCAGGGCCTAATAATCCTGCCAATGACGTTTCCCAAGATGCTCTTCCCGGCAAAGAGGGGATGAAGAAAAATGGAAACAGTGCCCTGTCAAGGGGCTCTGGGAGACAGAACTACCAGCCTCCTAAAAGGGGGATCTTCCATGCTCTCTGTCTTGGCTGAACCTGAGCTACTGATGCTGTGGGAGCAGAAGAGGTGGCTTGAGGCATATCTATGCCTCTGACCTCTGCAGGGCCGTTGGCAGCAGCCCTTCCTCCAACCTTAAATAGCAAGAGAAAAGGTGGTATTTTAGATGGTTCTAGTCCACTGCCGTAGCAAGTGAGGGTAGCAGGAGGCATGCCAGGGACCTTGGCCATGGGAGCCCTGGAGCTGGGCACTCTTAATTGATGCCTTTAATACTTACTGTGTACACAGCAGAAGGCACGGTGAGATTGTCTCAGAGGCAGATCAGAGCGGCATGAGTTTGGAAGTTGGCTCCAAAATGCATGCCTCCCTTCCCTGCTCGGTGGCTGCTACTTCAATGTGTTTTTTATTTAATTTTCTCTCCCCCTCACTTTTGAGTGTGGCAGTCTTCTCCCTGAAGGAAGCGAGAGAGGAAGGTGCTAAATGAAATATTCTCTTGCAGTTATTATTTGCCTGGGGCCAGTTTGAGTTTCTTGAGTAAATCAAAATACGCATTTTAGCTAAGTTGAAAACCTTGCTGCCTGAGCCCCGTGGGCAGCGGAGGGGTGGTGCTTACCGGCCAAAGAGGTGCAAGCTGCTGCTGGTGCTCCGTGACAAGCCTTGCCTTTCTCTTGAGGGACCCTGGGGTACGAAGAGGAAACTATCCATCTTCCAGGTAGCCATCACTCAAGGCTTCTGCCTGCAAACATTTGTGTTTAGTCTGTTCTAATTTTTTTCCATCTGTTTGCTTTTTGAAATCCGGTGTGTGGTTTCCACCATGTCCTTGAGTTGGTGAAACAGTGAGAGTTACAGGGTGCCCTGGAGCCAGGCAGCAGTGTCAACACTTGGTATCTGCTGAGTCGCCAGACATCTGGGCTCTGGGATGGATGGTGGGACGCAGTCCCTGACCTCAGGGAACTCTGCCGTAAGGAGACAGGACAGATGAAGTTGCAGCCTCAGCAGCTGCCCGCCCCGTTGCCCCTCTCCTGCCCCACAACCTCCCACATTCTGGGAGGGGTGCGGGTGAGCTGCTGCAGCCTGATGCAGACATGCTTCCGAGTGGGTTGTGCTGTGGGTTGGTTTAAAATGAAGGCAGCTTAGGAGCTCTGAGCATGGTCAGACCACGTGCAGCACTGTGACCTTCAGTGAGCCAGGGCATTTGACAGGACTGCACGTGACTCTTGCCTGACAGTGAGTTTGCTGTCCCCTGAGCTGATTGTCCCTTCCCGGTGAGATATGGGTGTCTTTATGAGGTGAGCAGCAGGTGCTGGGCTAGCCTGCCTAGGGAATAAGCATCCAGTCCTGGCCTGGGAAGAGTGCCCTCAGTCACACCAGAACTGTTCACAGACATAATCCCAGGACCAGCCAGGCCTTAGCTGCCCTTCCTGGGAGCCAGCAGGTCCCAAGCTTCCTGTGCCATTCTGGGCTCCCAGTAGTCAGGCTTGTGGCTGCCCTTCCCTCCTGTCTCTCCTTTTTCTTCCTTCCTGGTCAAAGTGGCTACCTAAGCAATTGTCATTTTGATGTTCTTCCAGAGGCACTCACCCCAGCTCTGCTTAGGCCCCTGCTTTCCTGTCTTCCTTTCTCAACACACCCTCACCCTTCTCTGCCTTCCTCATCTTCTTGGAGGCTCTTCTTTTGGTCAGCTCTCACCTCTGTAGGATGCTGAGCTGCACCCGGATGGCTTCTACAGCAGCCCTTACCGCTCTGCAGCCCTGGAGCACGGACCTGTTAGTCCGTCCCATGCAGGTCGGTGCTCAGTGGTGCTAAGGTCTCCGCCAGCCAGCCAGGGCTCACGTCGCTCTCGGCACCCAGTCTTGAACCCAGAAGGCCCCTCTTTAAAGATGCTATCAAACAACTCAAAGAGGGTTTCATGTCACAAGCTTCTGGTTTGATGAAGTACAGCCCTCCATCATTTTATATTCCTGGGGTGGAGAGTCGCGAAGATGGATACTTTTTTAAAAAACACTGCTCTGGTTTACCTCAGGTAGAGCTTCAGTGTCGGGGTGTGAGCTCCAGCCTAGAGCAGTGTTCAGACAATGGGAATCTGTGGATGTCATTCCCTCCTTTGCTGCTCTGGGGCAGCTGCTGGGGCTTGGATGTGCACCCTCTCACAGAGTTCTTATTGACAGGTGGGTACAGTATTAACTGGGTCAGATTCTAATGTCTTCAGAATCACTCGAACATTGAAGACCTATTGCTGGAACTGCCCAATCAATTTAGATTAACGAAGGCATCAAGTCCACGAGCAACACAGTGAAGTGTAATAGCAACACAGGCGCCTTGGCCACTTCACGTCCTAACCCTTTCTTTGCTTTGTAGTGGAGGCAGGTGCGATTAAACAATCTCACGGGTTTCCTGGCCTCTGAGAGAAGACTGCTATGGTCATCTGAAGTGGTTGGTGTGGGCTGGTCAGTTTTAGGGACTTTTAATAATTTAGACGAAAGGGCAAACGAAGTAGCCTTTACTCTGTGTGTTTAGCTAGATTATATTTTAATTAATTCAAAATATTCATGAAAGGCTAGTTTGTTTTTTTACCCAGCTGTATTTGGAAACAAAATCTATAGAGTGTCTAAGCAAAACCATCTCCAAAGTGTACGGGCTGCCAGGTCCTGGGACTGGCACTGGAAGTGGGTGTAAGCTGGGAAATTCCATCTTGGGGTGGTGGGCCCGGTTCTCCAGCAGGGGTGCATTTCCTGGTGCTTGGGGTCTCCACCCTGAGAGGGGCACTGGGCAGACCCAGGCTGAAAGATCCAGCTCAGGGCAGAGTTCCAGTAGCAGGATATGGAAGCTCCAAGGAGCTGCTGTGGACATGACTTCAGCCTCTACCTGTCAGCCTTTTGTTTTGTTTTCCAGAGCCAGGCTCAGCAAAGCCAGGCCTTGCACATGCTACTGCTGAGCCGGAGCCCCAACCGGGCCTATCAGTTTCCAGTGTGACTCTAACTGGAATCCTTAGGGACTAGAGGCACAGGAGGTGGCCCCAGTCCAGGGAGGCCCCAACATGCTCACCCAGAGCTTGGGCTGATTGTGTGGCCTAGCACTCTCTGTGTGAGAAAGGCTTCTGTAAGATGCCTTGCATGGACTCTCCAGGTCTCACTTGTTTGGGTTCAGCTTTCAGGAGGGGTGGGGTGGCTGACAGGTGGCCTCTACCTAGAACATTAAAGCCAAGGAGTTTCCTCCCAGTATCTTTGCTCCCTCTGGTCAGCTTGTACCAACTCCAGAGCAGCCTACATTGTCCAGCTTTCTGGAGGTCAGCTGGCTTGTTAGTGTTCTCCTGGAACTCAAAGCCGTGCTTTCTGGCCTTGGTTAGGTTGGGGTCAAACACAGCCCTCTCTGCCCTCCCAGCTGAGGCAGTGCTATCCCTCAGGCTCTGGTGGCTGTGCAGTGAGCCAAGGGACTCTGTTAGTCTACCTCTGCCAGGCCGCAATTGGAGTCCATGATCCAGATGAGCCCAGTGCTGCTCCAGGCTTGCTACCCATGGACAGAAGAGAAAAGACGTCGCCTGGGGACTAGTACAGCTGTGGAGTGAATGTTGCAGCTGTGAATACCCAACCGCAACCCTGCCAGTCCAGCCTGTTAACATTCCCTCATGACGGTGGGGAGGGCCACGAAGCTCAGGAGAGCTTCACAACTCCCCCTTGTCCTGCCCCCACACTAACAGATCGGCTGGGACTTCTCCATGGTGGCGCCGCTTGGAAGCTGTCCAGGGGTCTTTCTGGTGGTGGGGCTGCCTTCCATGCCCTCACTACCCATGCTCCTGTAAGTAAACGCACCGGATTTGAGCAGGACCCTTGGGGCTTGGTGTCCTCTCTCCCCAAGGTTAGTCCTCCTAGAAAGGTCATGCGAAGTGACTCTGTTTTTCCCTGTGTGTGCAGATCCCTCCCTCTCTGTGGGGTACAGCCATCCAGGAGGCCCAGGACCTCTAGGAGGCTCTCTTTAGCAAGGCTGGCATGGAACTCTGCAGGGTTAACTTGCTGCACAAACATTTCTGCTGCCTTTGAAGCTTCTAAGACAAGGCCAGCTTAGGTGGGTTTCTTTTGTTCTTGGTTTTAATAGAGGAATGCTAGTCTTGTTTACAGAGTAGAAAATGCTGTTAGAACTTTATGTGCCCTTGAACTACTAGAGAGTTGTCCTCTGCACCTTGAATCCCAGTGTGTAGCTGCTGAGAGAGGTCATTGTGTCCTTGAAACCCGTCTTGTACCACATCTGTTTACAGAGCAGTCAACAAGGTCAGGAGGCCATGCTGAATATTTAGTGAGGAAATACTTTAAAGACTGAGGTGTGTGTTTCTGTCACCTAACAGGTCTGTATGTGGGAGTTCTGGTAGGTGGGCTTGGCTCCTACACCCTAGAACCACATCACTGGGCTTCAGCCCTTCAGCCCTTCTGCTGGGAGTGCTTTGCTCGTAACTGCTCAACAGTGAGGAAACTGAAGTGGCAGAGAGGCGTGGACCTGCAGGAGAGCTGCATGTCCCTGCTGCTGTCCTCCAGGTTGTCATCCTAAATTGCAGTACATCTGCTAATGAGGAGACAAGGTGTTACCTTCCATTTGGAGCAGCCGCATTAATTACACCCTCTCAGACATCCCTTGTGCCTACCACTCCTGGCCAGCTTCCTGGGTTTTAAATTAATAGACCAAGTTAGAGGGAGTTGGGAAGAGTGTCCCTGGAGGGCCAGTGCTCTCTGCTCCCTGGACAGACAGGGAAGAGGACTTAGGCTTAGAACCAGCAGCAGTGTGGATAAATTGCAGGCTGGCTCTCAGGCCCAAGAGGCCACTCCTGTAAAAGAGGCCATTTGAGCCCAGAGGGCATACTGCCTGTTGTTGTCTCTCACTGTGTTAGGCCCTGTGAGGAAGGAGGAATGGCCTCTTTCTGCCCGCTGGCAATTGTCATGAGCCCTTCCCAGTGTTAGGCTGTCCCTGTAAGCGATCTCTCAGGACAGGTATAACAGCGTGGGATATGGGGGTCCTATGCCCTAGGCAGAGGACTAAACCAGGCCTTTGCAGCATAGAAGAAGCCCCATGGCCACTATGCTTGCTGAGCTTACCTGAAAAATGGGAATGTTGGTAGCTGCCTCCCTACCCACCAGCAGGGCTTCTGTGAAGCGCAGATTAACACCTTAAGTCAGGCCTTAGGTGTTCTTGTTGCAGGCTGCCCACTGAGTGTCTGGCCCTCTCTGTGTGCACCATCGATGCTTGTTGTGCAAATGAAGGTGACAGTGGTTTACACAGTGATAGCTAAGGACACTCCCTTGTCTTCTGAACCCTGGCTTCCGTGTCCTTTGCTTCCCTTCAGGCTCTAATGGGGTGGGGCTGGAGGTAGATTTCACGTCAGATTTTAGGATTCCTTAATTGGCAGGTGCTTACTGCCCCTTCCGTTTCTTCTCCAGCTCAGCCTTCAGGCTCATCCTGCATTAGCAGGGTCTAGGCCCTTCCCTAGGAACTCCTGCATGCTGGAGCTCATTGGCTTTAGCAGCCATGAGCCTGAAGGTCAAATCCTATCTAAATGGCTGCTTCAGGGTGCTTAGCAGGCTGTCAAGGGAGCAGTGGTGACATCTTTCTTTGGTTTCAGAATGAGATGTATTCCCAGGAAGTCATCAAGTATGAGCATGTGTGTTGTGTTGCTAACGGGACACTAATGAAGTATTAACGTCCCCTCTCTTCCTGTCAGTGTCCCAGGGCCACTCTGTTCTCTCAATTTTATTCCATCTTTACATCAAGAGCTCCAGACACTAACATTTCTTAGCCCGTTCCAGATAACCTTGGTGTTTCTGATGCCATAGTAGGAAAGTCTGCTAGTTTTCCATTTGGTGACTGTCCAGTGGGGAGAAACTTTGTCCCTTTGTGGGTGTTGGGGTGGTATTTTGGTGGCATTCTTGGTGACTTGTTCTTGGGCTGGTACCTACCAGCTCCTTTAGGCCCCACTCCCAGTAGAAGGCTTTGTCCCAGTTTGGAGGGATCTGCAGCCACAGCCGCCCAGGACCGAGTTCGGGCTGGAAGCCAGGCACATTGCCAGTCTCTGTACCTGCCATGGGGTCCTCTAGTTGGCACCCAAAGAATGATCCTGTGACCAGTTACAGGGACAGAAGCTTAGGCCCAAACTCTGTTGCCTGCTCACAGGCACCAGCTGGTACACCAGAGTCAGGATGTGAATCCAGCTCCCATACCCAGAGCTCTAGAGACCGGGCAAATTGCTACCTGTGCTTTTTCCAGACCTTCTGCCCTTGGCTGCAGATTCCAGGACCCCAGGATTCTATCCGTGCTTGTGGCCTTGTCTGACATCGCCTATGCTTCAGTTCCCCTTTCTCTGAAAGGAAGGACGTGCCATACATTCTGATCCTGTATGTGAGGCTGGCTTTTCCCCCTGGGCTCAGAACCAGGCCTTCCGTTTATTCTGGCAGCCTGTGACTGGCCCAGTTGCCATGCCTAGATGCTTGAGGAGGTTGAATTAGCCATCCACCGGCTTGTTCTGACCCAGCGTGCTCTATGCCACGTGGCGGGACTGTCCAGAGCGCTGCGGGAGAGCTGCAGCATATGCCTTCCCAGGTCGCCCCGCCCCGCCCCGCCCCGCCCCCCCGCCCCGCCGATCAGGACCTTGGTCAGCTCCCCAGGTCTGTGACTGTTCTGAACTATCTTGGAGTGGGCGAGGGCCTCCTAAGTGCCCAGTGCTGTCCCATGAATACCATCCACGCTTTCTTGTTCTCATCCTCCAAAATCTTGGAGGTGGCCAGGAGCTTTTGGCAAACCCTGGGCCCTGCCTAGGATACTTGCTTTCCCCGAGTGTCCAGCCCACACTCCTCCTCTCCCAGGACTCTGATCTCTTTTTTTCCTGGGTGTGCTCGGGTTGTTTTCTGAATGAGCATTCCTGTCTGGCCTCTCCAGCTGTGTCCCGCCAGGCTCTGCGCTAAGTGCTGAGGGAAGTC
This sequence comes from Cricetomys ansorgei, assembly GCA_026225945.1. Classification (NCBI taxonomy): domain Eukaryota; kingdom Metazoa; phylum Chordata; class Mammalia; order Rodentia; family Nesomyidae; genus Cricetomys; species Cricetomys ansorgei. Next base: position 4,160,453 of record JAMJFZ010000484.1, read on the forward strand.
CAGAGGGAGGAGCCAGGCATGAGCGGACCACCAGAGAAGACTTGGCGTTTCAGACAGAGTGGGGTATTTGAGCTAGGGCTTCCATGGGAGACACAGTTGAAGCGCAGGCGCAGGGCTCGTCCTTTTGTTCTGCAGCCCAGAAACTCGAGGACGGCAGTGTCCCGACGGCAGCCACGCCGCCCCTCACTGGGCACAACGACTAGTCATCTAGCCGTGCAGTCAGCATCTCCACATGAGCGGAGGTTGCAAAAAGGTGGAGCTGGTCTCTGGATTTATTGCTGTTCTTAAGTAATGCCCAAAGTTTTCACATGGTGACTGTGCACTCAAGAGCAAGCACATCCCTACACACACGCACATGTGTAACTACAGACGTCTCTAGTTCGTGCCATGCCGTGGCCTTCACTGTGACCTCTGACCAGTAGGAGGCAGCGCGGGGCACCATCTTCATTGGCAAAGCCTCCTCGATGGCAGACACTTGGGGATGGGAGCCTTCTGCATGTGGTGACACAGACTTGTTCTTTATCTGAGCCCAGGCCCGGCTTGAAGGTCTGAGGGGATGGAGGCCTCACACTAGCCAGGAGGACATACCGTCTGCCTGCAAAGAGCAGCCTGGCCGAGTTCTGGTCCTGCGCAGCTCGGAGGCAGGCTTTTGACCACAGTAGCTTCAAGAACAAATGGAGAGGAGCCGCAGCCTTGTCTGGCTCTGCAACTCGTCAGGAAGCTTTGCCTTGCCTGTCTCTCATTGGCCTCAGGCTTAATTAAGACTTCTGATTTATTTTACAATTCATTATTTTCTGAAAAAGGAAAAGCTGCTTTAATGGAAGCTTCAAAGTCAGGGGCTCTGGGTTCCCCTGCTTTGTCAGGCAAAGGGAGATTCCTTTAAACAGCTTTATTTTTTTTAAAGGATATATTTATGAAGTTTTTAAAGATTAGATTTTTTTCACTCCTTTCACTCTAAGAATGTAAGGGCCACCTTTGGGAAAGTGCAGTTAAGAAATGTGTTTAAAGTTTTTTGTTTTAAATGTATCTGGGTGTTTTGTCTGCTTGCATGTCTGTATACCACTTGCATGCCTGGTACGCAGGGAGGTCAGAAGAAGCCATCAGATCCTCTGGGACTGGAGTTACATACAGATGGTTGTGAGCTACCATGTGCGTGCTGGGAATTGAACTTGGGTCTTCTAGAAGAGCAGCTGGTGTTCTCAACCGCTGAGCCATCTCTCCAGTCCCTAGAGATGCAGTGATTTCTGTATTTTATAATTCCCCTCTGTTGGCCTGTACTGTCCCACCCTGCGGAGCTTCATCAGTCAGCCATGACTACTCTGTCTCTGCTCTAGGAGGTGGAGCCCAGGCTGTGGTCAAGAGACTAGATGACCAGGGAGGCCATTGTAGACCTTTAGCAGAGCCAAGTCCACACTTGTCCTTAGAAGGAATGGTCTGCAAAGGCTAGAGTCCCTAAACCAAGGGGATGGAACCACAAAGCAGAGCCAGAGCAAGAGGGCAATTTGGAGGAAGCAACCCCTGGACCTTGGAGTCCATCTTGGCAGCCATGGCTACTCACATGGGGAGGAAGGTGCAGTCATCGGTTCAGGGACACTAGGAAGATTGCAGTGGGACTGGGGACATAGCTCCACTGTACAGTGCTTGTCTAGCGTCCCTGAAGCTCTGATTTCCACCCAGTACACTGGCCACATTGGTAAAGCATGCCAGCAATCCAGCACTTGGGGTGGAGGCGGGAGGATCAGAAGTTTGCTCTGCTACATAGTGAGTTTGTGGCCAGCCTAGATTTCAGGAGACTGTGTCTTTAAAAACAAATGAAGAGTCTAACAAGGACAGCAGAGCCCGCCCACTTGTTGAGGGCTCCCACCTGCCCAGCCAGAGACCAGGGTCCTGCCAGCTGACTTGCAGGTAGCTCTTCCTTGACTCGGGTAAGAGTTCCTAATCTTGGGGTGTGCCTGTTTGCTTTTGGTAGTTCCCTCATGCTGTGTGTTGGGTGTTGGAACACAGAGCCTCCAAGGCTTGCTCCCCACCCCTACTCCCACCCCTGAGTGCCATCCCTGCCTTCTTGTTCCAAGGCTCCAGAACTTTAGAGGTGACTAAGGTGCCCGATGAGGAGGAGAGAGCCAGCATATGTGAGGTTTTGGGGTTTTACCTCTGTTCTTTCCTGCCACGAGGTAGGGATCCCCAGCACTGTGAAGACTTCCTGGTCTCACCCCAGCTGGGCTGCATCAGGCTCTTCCACCTGTTGGCACAGCCCAGTCATCACAGAGTAGAAGGCTCATCTGTTTTCTAAGAAAGGAGGGAGGGAGGGAAGGAGAGAGAGAGAGAGAGAGAGAGAGAGAGAGAGATGGCCAAATTGAGTTAGGAGTGCCAGGAATCCAGATCCACGCACAGCCTTGTTCCTGTAAGGCCCTGCCCACTCCTGAGTTACAGCTGCTTTCCTCAGCAGGGAAACCAAGCAGCTCTCCCATGGCATTTACAGCAGCTTGATTTACAGGCCTGGGCGTTTTCTGTGCATCAATTCTCTCTTCTCTAAACTTTTAAGCCTTTGCCTCACAAATCGAGCCACTGGTATTCTAGGTCTGTCCTTTGTGCTGGGATCCCAGCCCCTGCACCCATACTCCATCCCCCACTCCATTCTGTGTGAGACTCCTGGGACTGCAGAAGAGAGTTGACCTTAGTTCTGGGCCCCAAAATATTGCCTATGGAAATCAAGGGAAAACAACCTGGCCTTCAGTAGGCTGTCTGCATTGCCTACCCATGGGTAAGTGTACACTGGGGCCGCAGGCTATGCAGTGCCATGCCAGATGTGAGAGCCCTGTAAAGTGATGGGCGTGACCAGTGAGGTCCTTGAGCTCACTGTTTGGGGAAGGCAGAGGCCCATGTGGCCCATACAGGGAAGACCTCTGAACAGTGCTGTCTAAGCTGGCCAGTGAAGGACACTGGGGCAGGAAGATTGTCCCAGGCAGGGAGCATAAGTAGCTCCATGATGATACTGCACTGTAAGAGCACTGTATGTTTAGAAGATTGGAGAAAGCTGGTGGTGAAGCGTGGGGGGTTGGGGGAGGGGTGTTGGCAGAGCCCAGCCTGGTAATGGAAAGGCCCAGGTAAGGTGAGTCCAACTGATGACATCAGGCTCAGAGGGGAGGTCAAGGTTAATAAGATCTGAGCCAGGAGAACTGAGAGGCCATGAGCTTGCTGATTCTAATCCTGGGGCCAGCGGCTAGGAGTGTGGATCTGGAGAGAAATGACAGGCGTACATAGTCATCAGTCACTGAGGATGGTCCCCTGGTCTTAGACCTGGCTGGCTGGGCAAGAGATCACTTGCACTGGCCTTGGGGCCCCAGAGGGAGGAAGGTGATTTCATCTGGAGGACCCCTAGCAGGAGCCTGTAAAGGCTCAGGGCTCAAGGATGGGCAGACATAGAACCATAAAGCAGCACCAAGAAGGCTGTCACGAATACGCTGTGGGCTCCCTGGAGGTCAGCACGGGGAAGACACTGGGTAACAGGACCTGTGTGGCAAGGCCAGAGGCCTGGGTTCCCTGCCACCTGGCAGGCTGAGTCGTGCCCAGCACCCGAAAGGCCCTGCATGTGTGTCTTTAACTTCTTCTGAGGTTCTGCCCAGGGCAGCCTCCCCAGCTTCTATTTGGGAAGAATTAGGTGACTATTCCTAAATGGATTGCGTCAGCAGCCCTGACGCTGGACAGGCAAATGTATGCAAGGAGGAACTTCTCCCCCGGTCCCGAGCCAGCTGCTTTGGGAGAGGACCGAAGGAGAAGAATAGTTTTTGAAGCACAGACCACATTTGGTCTGGGAGCCAATGGGAAGCCAGAGTTTGAGTAATCTATGCAAAGGCCCCTTAGCTGCCCTGCATCCATCATCCCAAGTGACAGAATTTACATCATTAATCATTGGTGGTAATAGAAAAGTCATTGGAATAGAATGTTGTCACAGGATAAATGTCTCCCGATTGCATATAAATGTCTCAGCTTTACTGTACTGTTTGTGCTTGAGAAATACTGTGGCTTCAAAGTGTTGTTTATCCACTGTCGGGAAACCATCAGCACTGGCCTGGCCTGCCCACAGCCTCATCCGAAAAGACCAGAACTGCCTCGTTCAGCTCAGGCCTGCGGACAGCACAGACACCTCATCTCTGCCTCCGCACAGTCAGCCACAGGGAGGGAGGCAATGTCACAGGAGGCAGAGGGCACGAGGCACCCCTCTGTGTTGTCATCGCGGGCTTCCTGTGGACACAGGCACCTGCCCCCTCCCCTGGCTTTCTGCTAGGAAGGTGAGCGGGTCTGGCCCTGGCCCAGGGGTTTTGGGTTGTCACTATGTCAAATCCCAGGGTGTGGTTACTATAAAGCCACCCTGGCTACAGAGAAACCATGGAGACACAGCAAGCCAGAAGCCAAAGAGCTGAACCTTTTTGTGCCTCCTTACCATTTTAGAAATGAAGCAGGCAGGCAGTTCTTTCTGGCTGGAGGATTTCTGTTCTGCGACCTGAAAACGCTCTGTTTTTGGAAACTGTGGATCTGCTGACACCCTTCCCCGAGGTTTGCGTGTTTCTCCGTGCAGTGGGCTGCCCTGTGCTGAGGGGTCAGGTGCTTGCTGGAGCAGCCATGTGGCTTAGGAGACGAGGCAGCCTTTGCTCAGATTGCTGCTGGAGCCTTGGCCTCTCCCTCCCCTCGGAGATCTAGAATTGTTTTGAGCCAGTGCCAGGCATCTGAGAAGAAGCTGGGGCAGGATTGCGTAAACACCTTGGGTGTGTGGCCTTCCTAGGGTATCTCGTGAGTGAGGGTCTGGCAGACGTGGGATGCCCCAGGCCGGACGAGTCTTACACATTTGTGAGTAGGTGTAGGATGGCCAGCTTCCAAATTTGACCAAGTGAGGCCATCAAAAGCCAGTTCCCACTAAGTCCCCATCCTCCATAAAGTGTATTTGAACACCAGCAGAGGAGGGGCTCCCTTCAAGATGAAGGATGCTCCGGTGGAACACGGTCAGCTTTGTGCAGGTTTTGTCCCAGGCTACCTTCCCCCACACTGTCTTTCAGAATCCTCATTTTGCCTACCACTGGCGGGAACGTGTTCCTGGTCTCCAGCCTTCTTGTCTCAGAAAGCAGTGGAGCAGCAGAGGGCAGGGGCCTGGCTGGGCCTGAGGCTCTCAAGGCTTGTGTATTCCAGTTGTTCTGGCTTCTTAACAAATGACTCCCGACAGAGCAGTGCAAGACAGCAGTCATTTATTAAGACCGCCTGCATCTTTCGGTTTTGGGTTGGCCCAACAGCTTTTGCTGGGGGTGTCTCAGTTTTATTTGGGCACTGCAATGAGTCATCCCCTAAGCCCCTCCCTCTGAGAGAGTCTGGGGACATTTGGGGACAGGGCAGCAGGGGCTAACTGGCACCCTCCCTCTATGTAACCCCTCAGCATAGTGGCTTCAGGGTGATAAGTTCTCACTTGGGATCCAAATGCATGGAGAGCATGGCCCTCCATAGAACAGCCTTGCAAGTCACAGGCATTGCTGCTGCCTTAGTCTCTTAGCTACAAGTGAGCCATTAAGGCCAGCCTGTTCATGAGGAGGGAACCAGACACCAGCCCTTGTCAGGAGGCATGCCGGAGGCTGTGTAGACATCTTTTAAGTCGGAGGCTGAGGCTCCCCTGGGAGGCTAGGTTTTAATTTGGAGCGCCGGTGTCTTGGAGCCCTGCCCCCATTCCCTAAGAGTTCCAGGAAGGAGGCTGCTCCAGTGCCTGGCTTGGTAGGCGACAGCAGCAAACTGCGCCTTCTGGTTCCTGCTTGTACTTGGATGAAGTAATAAATTTCATGAATAAGGTAGATTCCATCAAATAAGTATCAATTAAGGTCTTTTATGATCATAACTGAGACGATGAATTAAAGTCAAGTTAGAGAAATAACCAATAAAAGAACAGACTCCAGGAACGTAGACGAAGAATCCCAGAACGGCAGGCACTCACTCTGTGAAGAAGCAGCCTCCAACCCTCACAGAGAACCTTCCAGCAGGCCTGTCCCTGCGGTGTGCAGATGCCACAGTGGTGTGGGCAGCAGGAGCCCCCTCCTCAGGACCAGGCAGGAAGGGGTGAAGAGACTCTTTCTCAGCCTCTCCTCCACATAGGAGCTGGCCGTTCAGTTCTAAGGACTGTCATGCGCTGGAGATCCCTGGTAAGGATTCCCAGGAAAGTGGAGGCGAGTATGGCACCTTCCTGTAGCGCCTGGCCAGGTCTCGGGGTGGCCACACACGGCTGCTTCCCTGGCCTGTGTTGGCAGCCCCCACAGGTGTCTGCCTCCTTGTCAACCCAGGCATCCCCGGCTGTCAGTCACCAGCTCACTGCTTCAGCACAGGGCCCCCTTGAGTTCCTATGTCCGCTTCACGCTGGCCGTGTCTGCACATCTCCTTCCTTGGAAACCTTGGCTTACCAGCCCAGTGCCCCCCATCTGCCCGCCAGCCACTTGCTCCTGCACTGCAGTATGCAGGAGCCTTGTTTTCTGCCCTGCACACAGCTCCTGAGAAAGGAGTCACGGGAGATTCTTCTAGTTAGGTTGATTTCTCAGTAGCCCAAGCCGACACAGAGTAGCCGAGGCCAGGGCCAGGGGGTTGGTTAGACCAGTAGGACCAGAGATACCATCGGCTGCTCTGATCCTCCTGTTCATCTGTGGGCCGAGACTGAGTCAGGCCCACTCCTGAGCACTGTGGACGGAGCAGCAAGCGCGCATTTGCCTCCCAACTGCTGAGGCAGTTTTCCTTCCGAGTCCCCTGGATCTGCCGGGGTTGGTGAATTATTTAATATCGCAGCTCTTGCTAGGAGGATGGTATGGAATCCATCAGAAATGCTCTGTTCTCTCCAGGCCGGTCTGTAGCTCCCTACATTGTAGGGGCCACCTAGGTTTGTTGATGACAAGCAAATAGAAGCTTACCTGGAATCAGTGATGAGCTGGCTCACTCAGCCACAAGTTCATTCATCTGACAAATATTTACTGTATGCCTATCCCAGGCCAAGCAGCATTCTTGAGTCTGTGTGACAAAACGAGGGGCCCCCATGACTTCTTTGAAGCTCAGAACCAAGAAAGACACAGATACAGAGAGGCCAATGGGAAAAAGGCCGTGGCAAGGAGGGGACCCTGAGCAGTGGCCTGGAGAGACCAGGGTCAGCACTTCCCCCTCTGGCCGAAGCAGGTGCCAGGGCCCAGCTCCATCCACTTGGTGACCCTGCATGCAGGGGTGACCATAGCAGCCCCTCCGCTGCCTGGCTTTTCCCCACTTACTCACAGAGCGTCGACTCTGCTTTTCTGATCTTGGCCCCGTGAGCAGGAAGTGTATATTTAGCTTGTCCTGTACTCTCCATGTAACAGTCTCTTTATTCCTGGTGAAGACTGAGGAAAATGGGTCAGCTGTATTTACTAAGAAGCGTGTCCCAGCTCTTTTGCTGAGGCTATTTATAAACTTTCAAAAATGTGAGCTAAGTTCTTACGTCTTATTGGAAGCCAGAGCGCCTGTGAATACTCTTTCTATTACTACGCTGGGGTTTAGCGCTTCAGGATGGCAGCACATAGAGTAGAGCTGGCGAGAATCTTGCAAATAGCGATTTTGATGGACTCTGGCAGCCCGAGCTGCCCCTTGGTCGGATTTCTCTGGGCATCTCTTTCTTGTGACGTGGTTATAGCTGTCTTGCATATGATGAGAGACGATCCTGTGACTCTAAATGTCAGGCTCTGGCCTTGCTGGGCCCTTCGCAGCTGGCACCTGACAACTTCATCTGGATAGTGAGACATTAAGTGTCCAGTGCCAATGACTGGCCCTGCTCTTGGATTAGTATTGCCCACCGAGCATGGGGCAGCAGGTCTAGGTCAAGACAGTTCCCGGAGCCTGGGCCGGTGGAAGCTGTTTCTGAGTCTTCCCCCATCGTCACAAGCCCTGCTTCACACCTGCATCTTGTCCCCGTTGCCTTTGCTGCTCCACAGCCTCTGCCACTCCTGTCTTGAATGCCATGCTGTACATCCTGACTTCAGGACCATTATGCGGAGTGCCATCAAACAGCCCAAGACAGTTCCTCAAGGTTACTGCTTGGGGTTGTTCCAAGTGTCCTTCTGGGTCGCTGCCACAGAGACGCAAGGCTGAGTCCCAGTCAGATGTTGTGGATGGAAGTCCCACAGCTTGAGAGCTCCCTACCACCCCTCCCAAAGAGACCTGCTCAGTGCTGACCAGCTGAGACCCCAGCTTCTGGTAGCCTCCTGGATCATACAGGCCCCCAGAAGATCTGCTCTCTAGGGGTGGTGGGTGGTCCCAATGCTTTTTAGCTGTGGTGTCTTCCACTGTGCCCATAGGAGAAGCATGCAGACTATCAACAAACTACTAATTGTGCCAGGCCACTCTGCACCCCAGGCAAAGGGCATGGTGAGAGGTGAGCTCTGTATCCTCTATTCTTTTTGCTAGGGCATCGGCCTTGCCATTGGGGTGGAGGCGATCGCCACACTCATGGAAGTGCTGGAAGATATGGCTCCTCTAGGACGCAGGCTCCGGGAGCCCTTCCTCTCAGATGCTTTCAAGTCTGCAGCTGTGTTGCAGTGTTGCCAGGAACGCAGCTCTCTGTGCAGAGAACTCCCTTTGTTGCTTTGGTGGGTGTGTGCCCTGCACCCGAAGTGCTGAAAGCTACAGCTTCAAAGGGCTGGGAGCTCAGCAAGCCCCCAACTTACAAAAAGGATGAGAGCTAACCTTCACAGGCGTCAGGTGCCTGTCTCAGGTATAGCTGACTCAGCTCTGGTGGGCGGGCAGCTTTCTATTAAACAGGCGTGTCGGCCCTCCCCCTACCTGTTCATCCACCTGCCTTCCACACCCGCTCCCTCCCAGGCAGGCCCTTAGCTGAGGTTGCTGGAGTGGGCTGCTTTGGACCTTTGCACCTTCTTGTCTCCCTACCTCCTCTGACTTCAGCCTCTCCTGTGAAAGACAATGCCCACTTCCAAGTCGTTCCTCAAACAGGAGCCGACTGCCAAGAGGCCCCTGCCCCCTGCCCTCTGAACCCAGGCATCTTCATGCCCGTGGGAGGCACCTCTCCTCTCTTGTCATTTCCCTGCACTGGACCCGCCTCTCATGCTCAGTAAGTTTCTCCGTGTGAGCGATGCTTTACAAGACAGCCGGTTCTTTGTACCAATGGTTGGGACTTCCAAAGTGGAAAAGACTTTTAGTTTTGCTAAGTAAGACTTGGAATTCCAGGACTGTGTGTCGCTAATGTCTGATCCGAGAAAAGATGGAAGGATGAGGTTTCTGCGTAAAGGACTGTTATTCCAGCCAGTTGTCCCTGGAGGGTGGGTACGGCCCTCACCAGTGGCATAGGTCCTTCTATTGTGAGCATCTGGGGGTGTTTGCTCTCTCCCTAATCTAGCCCCAACTTGGCACCGTCCGTTCTCTGCCACTGTGTCTTCACAGGTTGCGGCTCCTGGCTGGGATCTGGGCCTTAGACTGAATCTGCTTTCTCTCGCCGTAAGCTGCAGAAAGACCTTTGTGGGGCTCTCGGTGCTTCCTGGTTCTGCTGACGCCCCGTGAGCCTCTCTTCTGCCAGCCTTTCCCTTGCCCGTGCAGTCATTTGTCCACTCGTCTGTCCCCACGAGTGTTCAAGCCTTACTCCGTTCGTGTTGCGGTCCCAGCATGACATGGTGCTCTAGAGGATGGCTAGCTATTTACTGACTGTGGCCATGAATGTTCTGGTTTCCTGTTGCGATGATAAAATTCCCTGACAAATCACCTTAAGGGAGTTCTGGGTGGAAGTCCCTTACTGAGAAATTGAGACAGCAAGAACTTGAAGCAGCTGGTCACATCACATTCACAATAGCGGAAAGCCATGAATCAACGCACGAATACTCGTGCTTGGCTTGCTTTCTCGCTCTTCATCTTATTCAATGTTCTATCGCTGTGAAGAGACGCCATGACCAAGGCAACTCTTGTTTTTTAAAATGGGATTTAATTAGGGCTTGCTTACATTCAGAGGTTCAGTCCATGATCATCATGGTGGGAAGCATGTTGACACACAAACATGGGGCTAGAGAGATGGCAGAGAGGGCTACATCTGGATCTGCAATTAGCAGGAAGGAGAGAGAGTCACTGGGCCTGCTTGAGCATTTTAAACCCAAAAGGCACCCCTAGTGACACACTTTCTCCAACAATGCCACTCCCCTAATGAGCAAGCATTCAAATCTATGAGCCTATGGGGGCATTCTTACTCAAACCACCACACATTTATACAAAGAAGCCTAGGGAATGGTGCCGCCCACAGTGGGCAGTCTTCCTATCTCAATTAATATAATCAAGACAATCTCCCATAGCATGTCCACAGGCAACCTGAGCTATACAGCCTCTCAGTGAGACTCCCTTACCTGGTAATTTCAGGTTGTGATGTTGACAAACTGTCACAGTAAATTTATAGTTGGGACAAACATCAGGTGACAAGTTGGGTACACAAACACAAGGCTGATGCAGAAGTTTATTTTTAGTTGTGTTTAAAATAGTTGTTTTTGCATTGTTGGGGGAAGAGCTGCCTAAGCCTTGTCATTTGTACTGTGTGCAGATGTATGTCAAGGATGTTTGATTGCTCATGATCTATACATACTATCAGTAGAACACCTGAGGATCTTTGGTATCAGTAAAAACCCCTGAGATGAGATGCTCAGGGTTCTGCTGTCCAGTATGGCGCTTGCCATGATAGTGGTTCCCTCTGCTGAGGTCTGGCAGGGTCTCCACCTATGAATCTGCCTCCGTGTCTCTCTCGGTGAGCCATTCACCAGCGATCTACTACACAAGACCTTCTCTTTCTATAACTTATTTTAATTTCTACATCAATCCCTCATCTCACCAGAAACACCACCTAGTTGAATTCTGTGTTTTCTAAACCAACTGAAGTCTTCCCCAAGGACTGGACATGTAGCTTTGAGGTAGAGTGCTTTGAACATGTTAAGTGCAACCTTCAGTACATAATCCTAATCCAAAATTGGCTGGTTGCTGGGCAGTGGTGGCGCACGCCTTTAATCCCAGCACTCGAGAGACAGAGGCAGGTGGAGCTCTGTGAGTTCGAGGCCAGCCTGGTCTACAGAGTGAGTTCCAGGACAGCCAGAGCTACATCAGGGAAATTACTCTCAAAAAACAAAACAAAAACAAAAACAAAAAATGAAACCAAAAAGCAAAACAAAACAAAGTTGGCTGATTTATTGGTGTGAGCCACTGAAGGACGTGAGGTGTAGTCTTAGGTATTGGGCTCTCACCCTAACCCTGTCCAGAGCCACCCCCTTTTCAGCTGCTTCTGCATCCCTCTTAGGGATATGAGGAATCATGAGGCTGTCACATGTAGCCTCTGGGATGCAAAGTCAAAGCTCTTTACTCTTCGGCTCCACTTAAAGAACAGACTTTTCCCCTGTGCTGGAGCTCGGACCTCTCTGACATTCACGGCTCACCCTCGTCAGGTGCGGGGAAGTGGCCCCTCATTCCCTACTCTGGCTTGCCCTGTCTGGGCCCTCACTTTTGAAATTCCACAGCCAGGGATTTCAGTCTCTGTTCTCTGTCTCTGAGTGACAGTCCTCACTTGCAGTGGAGAGGCTGTGGATCAGGTTAGAGTGCAAGCCTCCCAGGGGCCAGCATGAAGAGAAACCCGTAGTTTCTGTAGCGCGTTCACATGCTGCGTGCAGTGCGTGTGGGGCTCCTAGAATGTCCGCTTACCTGAGGGTAGAGAGTGGGTGCAGGCTGAACCCTTTACCCGTGCACCCCGAGGTCAGGGCTTCCTAGTACGCCGCTTATTTACATTACTCCCATGGGTCTCTTATCAACTTCCATGGTGAAAAGGAAGTACTAGAAAGTGGATAGACTAGAGACAAGGACCTCACCATACCCCAGCGTGTGTCTCTCCAGGTAATTTAGTCATAAAGTGCTAAATGTAGCAGACACGGAGTTTCTACAAAATGCCTGGCATCGTGCTGAGAATCACATGGATATTAATTTATTGGATCATGACAGCCCCGTGGGGTTGGAGATTACTATTTTCCTCACTTTATAGCTGAAGAAATTAAGGCACCAAGTGTCATCTGCCCAAACCCAGTTCGGCCAGCTGGGCAATCTGGCTACGTATGTGTGCCCACGCATCTGCAGGAGGATGTGCAGGCTCCGGGCCAAGGCACAGAACAGTCAGCATGTCAGCAGGGCTCCCGTTCTGGTTCTGGCAAGTGAGAAGCCGTCTCCGTGCCCTCAGGGCGCGTGTGTCATCTGCGGGGTGGAGGAACGAGTGAGCGAATACGCGCGCTTTTGAGTTGGGGTGCACACTTTCTCACCAGCAGTGACAGGCAAATTATTATTTTTTCTGACAACTCATTCTCCACCCCCTCTCCTGGGCAAACAGCACCTGAGCCGACTGGAGCTTCCTCACACAGCCCCACGGGGCCCTGCTCACACTGCACACCAGCCAAAAGCTTCCCTGAAGCCTCGTTGACATGTAACAAGCTGCACCGAGAAGGGTCAACATGGTGAGCTTTGGCATCATGAAAAGTAGACAGGAAAGTTGTCCCTCCCCACCCCGCCGTATCTTCCCACCTCAAGCCTTCTTACAGGTGCTCTGCCCTCCCTCCCAGGCAGCTGTGGATTCACCTTCTGTCATTATAGACTTTTTTACGTTTCCAGAGTTTATTTTTTAAATTAAGGTTTATTTTTTATTGCGTGCGTCTGTGCACATTTGCATGTAAGTGTGTACATATGTGCATGTAAGTGTGTACATGTGTGTATGTAAGTGTGTACATGTGTGCATGTAAGTGTGTACGTATGTGTATATACGTGTGTACATATGTGCATGTAAGTGTGTACATGTGTGCATGTAAGTGTGTACATGTGTGCATGCAGGCACTTACAGAGGTGAAGAGGATGTTGGGTCTCTTGGAGCTGGAATTCTGGGTGTTTGGAAGCCGCCCAACACGGGTGCTGGGGGCTGGACTCTGGGTCCGCTGCAGGAAAAACACGTGCTCTTCATTGCTGCGCCATCTCTCCATTTTGATGGCTTTATGTAAATGCAGCATGCTGTGTACTCTTCCTTGGGCTGTTCACTCAGCACAAGGACTTTGAGATCCGTACCCTGTGTATATATGAAATCCATTGATTTTTTTTTTTTTTTTTTTTTTTACTGCTGAGTAGTGTTTTATTGTGTGGGTCTGGGACAGTTTGTTGACCTATTGATAGGCTGTTTTCAGGTTTGGACATCCACAAATGACTTTATTTGGATGTGTTTTCTCCTTAATGCATGCATGCTAGTGCTCAACTTGCTTTCTCCACTCTAACACAGTCCAGAATCCCATGCCCAGGGAATGATACCACCCACAGTGGGCAGATCTTCCTACCTCAATTATATAATCAAGATGATTGCCCATAGACATGTCTATAGGCCAACCCGAACTAGACAGTCCCTCACTGAGACTCTCTCCCCAGGTGACTCTAGATTGTGTCAAAATGACAATTAAAATTAATTAATACCACAGTAAGTTTATAGTTGGGACAACTATCCGGCAACAACATGGGGTAGAGTGGCTGGACCATGCAGAGACTGCCTTGTTTTCCAACATGACTATACCAGTTACATCACGTCCAGCTTTGCCACACTGTCCTCATTCCTTTGTGTGATCAGCCATTTTAACCTCATCTAACCTAATGGGTTTGTGGTCCCTCTCTTGTGGATTTAATTTCTGTGACCATAACATGTTAGACACTTTGTTTCTTTATTTGTAACTCCTGTGTCTTTTGTGAAATACCTGTTCAAGTCTTTTACATATTTAAAAACAAAACAAAACTATGTTTCGTGGTCCACACTTCTCATCCCAGCACTCAGAGACAGAGGCAGGTGGACTTATGTGAGTTTGAGGCCAGCCTGGTAAATTCCAGGACAGTCAGGACAGCAGGAAGACCCTGTCTCAAAAACAAGACGCAGCTCTGGGTTCTGCTCTCACCACTGAGTTCTGAGACTCCCCTCTGTCAGTCTGTCACACCATAGAGTCTTCGAAGTGATTCCCTTCCAGTCTGGCTCCCCCTTCATTCTCTTACAGTATCTCTGAAGAACAGAAGTTCACTTCTGAGACCTCCAACATACCAAGGATTTCCCTGTTTTTACAGATTGTTTTATGCAGGTTGTCTAAGAAATTTTCATGAATAAATATATCTCTCCAATGTTTTCAGTTGTCTCTGTTCTTACTGGGGATTGGCTTCGTGAAAGCCAAGCATTTAAAAAATGTTTTTAGAGGCATTTCATTTCTTTTACATGTATGAGTGTTTTTCCTGCATGTATGTATGTACACCATGTGTGTGCCCAGTCTCTGATCAGAAGAGGGCAGAACTGGAGTTACAGATGGTCACGAGCCACTATGTGGGTTCTGGGAACTAAACCCTGATCCTCTGGAAGAGCAGCCAGTGCAGTGTCCAGTAGAGTGCCCTCAGACTCTGTCTGGTCACCTGAGGGTTTCTGTATTTTTCTCCTATGTCCAGGTCTCACCTGAGGAATGTAGACCTGAGCAATTCCAGTGTTACCATCACTCTAGAAGTTGCCATTGCCCATGGTTGTTGGTCAGAACTTGGTAACTTCGCTTCTTTCCTTCCGAAGAATCACGTTCAGAACTTCATCCACCCTGCAGCCTCTGCTTTAGGCGCCAGTATTTGAGGGTTTGCAGATGTGCAGGCGGGTGAGGACAAGGTGCAGGTTTCCTTCCCAGAACGTTCTCTTGAGGATCAGAGGGGAAAAGGAGCTTGGGAATGGTGGGTGGCCCAGCCGCGTGCCTCTGGGTGTGGTAGACCTTGCTGGCTTGTGATGAGCAGGCACCATCGGAGGCCCACAGCAGGCGTCCTCACCCCTTTGCCAGCCCTGCCTCCTGGTGCTTCTCCCTGCCTTCCCTGGTGGCTTTGGCCAGGCTTGTCCTTCAGGGTAGGTACTCTGCTGAGGTCCTGTCTCTGGGAGAGAAAGGGAAGGCCAAGGAAGAGGCGTCAAGGTACATTTCATTGGGTTTTTCTGAGGCCTGTTCACACTAGGCTGCCCCTGAGGAGAAGGCGCCGTTAAACTGTCAAAATAAAAAGTCAACCAAACTCCTTAGGCCAATCCAAAGCACTTAGCTCAGGCCGCCGGCATCGCCGGCATCAGCCTCCCTGTGATCTGCTACACGGAGAAAAAAGACTGTTGGGGGATTTAAAGAATGCCGGAAAAGTTCTAAAATATTGGAATAAACCTAGGTCAATAATACATTAAATCTGGGATTCATAAAAAAAATAGTGGTGGAAATCTTCTCAAATAGGTTTTTATTCTAGAATCTGATGATGGATCTCTTGGAGCCGCGGTTATCCTGTAGGTGTGGCGCTCCGGAATGCAACCTGACGCATATATATTGTCAAATAATAAAGCATCATGAAACCAATCAACTGCGAGCTCCCCACTTGGCAGTTTGGAAGTAAAAACCCTTTCTCCTTTACAAGGCCAAGTGACTCTTAATTCCTCCCAAGAGATCTCAAGTTAAAACGTGTTCACTGCCAGCTGACAAAAGAGGCGAGCTTAGATTTATTGCCCTGGCACCTGCAGGAAAAAAAAAAAGAAGAAATGACGGATGATGAAAATATATTTAATTATCATTCGCTGCCACAGTTCTGTCTGCTTAGTCGTGGGGCTGCAGCTGTCGGCACGCACGCTGTTTTAAAGTCAATGTGCTTATCTGGAGGGAAGGCTGCTCTCTGAGTCAACTGACTGGGGGGAGAAGGGAACGCTGAGATCCTCTCGACCCAGCTGAACAAACTCAGATTTGTATTCTGTGTGCCCGCTTTAATTGTCTAATCCACCCCACATCACATCAGCTCTGGGATTTGGCTTTGGTAAAGAAAACATTTACAGAAAAGTAAACTTTTCCAAGGCCTTTCTGAGCCAAAAATGAATGATTTTTCCCACTTCCTTGAGCGTGAAGTGTGAGTGTGACAGTCGGTGCTGGTGTTGCCACTGTGGGTGTGGGAATAGCCATCGGCTCCATCTGAGGATGGCGGGAGCCCTGGGCAGCCCCTGGCCAGACCCTCAGAAGCGGGAAGGATGGGCTTAGGGTCTTGAGCAGGGAAGCTTGGAGCTGAGGATCCCTATTCCCGTGACTTCTGGAATGATGGGCCACAGATCCCGCCCCTCCTCATCGGCCTTCTGTTAAACCTCACGGGAGCTGCGGACTGGAGCTGAGCAGTGGCATTCCGCACGTGTCCTGCAAACAGCACATCAGATTGCTTGGAGTGATGCCTTTGGGGATTCAGGCTTGGCTACGGGACTCTGTGTTGTTTGTTTATGCCTGAGCTGTGTTGGTTGCAACAAAAATAGCCCAGATAATAAGCAGCGTCTAATGTGGCAGTTCTCCCGTGGTATCTCTTCTTATCAGGAGAAGCCACTCGGTGTTTTGTGTGCGGTGGGATTTGGTCCAAAGTGATGGTGTTCCCACCAAAAGTAGACTGCAGACAACTGGTGAGCATTCAGGATCCTGGGGCGGGGACGGTGGCGGATGCCGGCAGTGGATGCCTGTGGATGGGTGACTGGAAGGAGGGTTCTGAGAATGTGAGGTAGTGCAGGGAGGAGCTCCTTCCCCTGACCTTCTCTTTGATGAATAAGGATTCAAGATTGCATCTGCTGAGCCTGCAGGACCTGAGGCCTGGGGGAGGGAAGGAGCAGAGCTCTGGCTTGTGGGTTTGGGCTGTGAGCCCTCAAGCATCTTGACGTACAGATCAGACTTTGCCCAGAAGCCAGAGACACTCGTCACATCGTCTTCATGAACATCAGTGACACAGTCCTCTTCATCTCCATCATCATCACAACCATCATCACCAATACCACCATCATCATCTTCATCTCTATCATCGTCACTGATGTCATTGTCACCGTATGTCACCTCCATCATCGTCACTGTCCCTGCCATAGTCATATCGACATCATGTGTCTCTGACATCATCATCATCATCATCGCCGTCATCTTCATCATCTCCATAATCACCATGATCACTGTCATCAGCATCAGCACCATCACTGTCATCAGCATCAGCACCGTCACCGTCATCAGCATCAGCACCGTCACCGTCATCAGCATCAGCACCGTCACCATCATCTCCATCATCTCTATCATCTCCAGCATCGTCACCACCACCATCACCGTAGTCAGCACGTCCTCTCACTCAATAATTTATATTGTCATTCATCGTGTGCTTGACTCTTGGGTAAGTCACTTAAATTGGTTGTCTCCTTTAATCTCACAAGACAGATAATCTGTTTTACAGATGGGAAAACGGAGGCTTAGGGAGGTGCCAGAGCTGGAAGCCAGGCCCCAGAGCCCAATTTGTTACTTAGACCTCTCAGTAAGGGACTTCAAATGGACATTAAAAAGTTGTAAAGGACGGAGAGAGAGGAAAAGAGAAGCCTGCCTTGTGGTTTTGTCAAGGAAATACCCTCCAGGATGTCAATAGTTCTGGATCGAAAGCCAGCTCTTCTACTTCCTTTCCCCGTGTCTGGGAGGTAGGAGGAGAGGAACCCTGTGTGCCCTGGAGACTAGGCCTGATGGGTGGGTGGGGCTGCTTAAGGAGATTCACTGGAGTGCTGGCCCTGGAGACTTGGGAGTGCCATAGCAGGAATGGTCCAGGAGGCTCCACTAGAGTAGGGTGGGGCCAGGTATCTGGGACAGAGTGGGACAGGGGACCTTGAAGCTTGACTGGCAGTCCTTGAGAAGCCATTTGCTCTCATCCCTCTAGGACCTCCTTCCTGGGTCACTGGCAGCAATCCTGTCCCTGTTGTGTGTGTCCTGTTCGTTTTCACATATGTCGGATCTAGTGGCGCTACTTCAAGTAGCCTGTGCTCCTGGCAGGAGTCCCCGAAAGCCTGGCCGCCATATATGTGGCCGTTATGGTCTCCACGGGCATCCAGCGGCCCTTCCAGAGCTCCGAGTTCGAAGCTTACTGTGGTGTAGACAGACCAGAACTGTGGCCTCCTGCTTCCTGGCTAAGCTACCCAGACACACCAGGGTTGTGATCAGATGGTGGGGAATTTGTCACATTCTGCTCTGTTGCTCCATAGATCCACTCTCAAGCAAGGTTTGGGGGTTCAGACTACCTCCTGGAGACCGCTGAGTCTGAGGATCCGAGCCTCTCGGAGAACAGACTCTAGGAGATACTCGCGTGTCCACATAAGTTAAGCTTAGTCTTCACGCTGTGAAGCATTGGGGCCCAACCAGACGAGGCACGGGGACCCCTAGGGAGGTGATTCGCAGGACTGTGGTGGTGGGACGTTGGGGGGGGGCTGCCAGAAGAGCAGCTGTCTCCTCCGTGCCTCCTTCCTACTTGGAGAAAATGGTCCCACCATCACATCAGGGTGACTGTGGGCAAAGTAATTAATACTAATTTTATTTCCAACTGAGGCTGATGAGTCTCTTTTCCACATTAATTTTTATTCAGCTTTTTATGTATTATTTCAAAACCACATACTATTCAGAGACAGTTTAGAACACATTATGGGTTGTACGTTTTGTAATTACCGAATGGCCTCGGTCCAGAACAGGGAAAAGAAAACAAACACAGTTGTTTCCCAAGGAAGGGAATCACCATGGCGATATGTAGTCAGGCCGTGGCACACCCACAGCTAGTGCTTGGGACCCGGCTGGCCCCTAGCGTTCAGGAGAGGAGCCATACCACGCCCTCTGGCAGCTTCCTGGTCTCCTTGTCTTCAATCTCAGGGCCCCGTTTTGGCGGATTCCCTGTAACTGAGTTCCCTCCTCCCGGTGCTCAGCGGCCTTTGGACCCTTTTGATCCCTCTTGTCTGACATCCCATGTGAGGCCTCCTTTCTGCTCAGGTCCCACCCCAAGGAAACGTTCTCAGCTTTCCTAAACCCAAGCGAACACCCATCGCTACCACAGTACAGGAGTCCGTTTTCACGATGGTTGGTTACCCTCCTAGGGATTCTGCTTAGCTATCTCCGTGCTTCACGCAGGATCTGGGCAGGTGGTAGCTTGTAGCTGGTTCATCCCGATGTCCCTAGCAACTAGGACTGCCTGGCTCCGAGGAGGTGTGAGCAAATGCTTACTGGCTAAGTGAATGGATGACTGAACTTCTGGTAGCAGCAGAGTGGGTCGGCCACTCCCTCTCGTAGCTATGTGACAATCAGACCGCCTTAAGCAGGAACAGTCTGTGTGACAGGGTTCTTATAGTTCAGCAGGGAAGAGCCAGAGGATGGGGATAACAGCCATTGGCCCAGTCCCAGCATGGTGGGAGGGGATTGTGCCGTAGGCCTGGAGGAAGCCACGCCCACCCGCACAGGCTCCTGGCAAACTTGCCTCTTGCCTTTGCCGTGACTTGATTGATTCTCTGTTTTAGTTAAATCAAGTCTCACGTAGCCCAGGCTGCCCTCGAACTTGCTTTGTAGTTAAGGATGACCTTGAATTCCTGATCGTCCAGTCTCCCTCCCACTTCAGCCTGCTGAAGGCTGGGGTTAGAAGCTTGTGCCAGCAGCCCTGGCTTTTCTCACCTTTTAAACAGTTTGGTTTTTTTTTTTAAAAAGAAGAATTTTCATTTTACAAATGGCTTCCTGTGCATTCCGAGCAGCGCTCACTACATTCCCACCCTGTTTCATAATTGGCCCACACGACACACCATGTTCAGAATTTTTAATCAACTATGGCAAGTGGCCCCAGCAATTTAAATAAAAAGTATAAAAATGAATTTAGTATTTTAATATAGCAGTGGCATTAGCCTTATATATGTGCTTAGCAATTTCATGCAGTCTTGCAGTTTTATAAGATATTCCTCTTCATTTGGGTGGCGGGTAAAGCCCAGAGTCCAGGCCATGGCTCTGTGCAGAGTGGGGCTGGCCGAGAGGAGCACAGTAGGCCAGGCTCTTTCTCTCTAGAGGGCTGATGGCTCCAGGTGGCCCCGCATCTTCAGTGCTGTGCAGGGCAGCTCAGGGCAGCTAGGGTGGGAGGGACTCTGGCCTGGTGGAGTTGGACACATGCTCCCTTGGGCAGGCCGTGAGAATGCGCCCACCAAGGCAGGGTGTGTGAGGGATGATGTATCCCTTCTAGTGATTTCTGCCCAGCAAGGCAGCGTGCTGACCACTCTGTACACGTTACCCTTGCTCTACCTTCCATGGCCATGTCTCAGTGTAACAAAAGTTTCCATTTTTATGACCGTGAGCTCTCCTGTCCTGGGGTGTAAGGGTTAGTCGCCCTTTTCATTATCCCAAACTGACACTCAGCACCCCAGCCCCGCCAGTCCCCAGCTCTGTGACTTTGGCTACTGTCCAAATGCTCATGCATGAACAACCTAGGTGTATGTGCATGTGTACAAGCCATGGAGCATGTATGGAGCAGAGAAGACAGCTTCCGACAGCTGGTTCTCTTAGTTTACTGTGGGTTCTGGGTATCGAATGAGGTGTTTGGGCACATGCTTTTATCTGCTGAGCTGTCTGGCCAGCCTAGGTTGTCTTTCTACTACTGAATTATAAGCGTTCTTTTAAAAACATTGTGGTGTGAGTGTGGAGGGGGTGGGTGGGTGCAGGCATGCCATGGCACGTATGTGGAGATCAGAGGACAACTTTCGGGAATTGGTTCTCTTGCCACTGTGGGTTCTTGGGATTGAATTCAGGGTGTCAAGCTAGTGCGGCAAGGGCTCGTTCCTGCTGGGCCATCTCACCTGAATTGCAAGGCTTCTCTACGTATTCTGGACACAAGGCCTCTATCAGATACACTGTTTCTAAAACATTCTATTTTGTGTTACTACTTGTTTGACATTTTGATGATGTTCAGCTTGTTGGCCAACTGTCTGTCTGTCTGTCTGTCTTCCTTCTTTCCTGCCTTCCTTCCTTTTCCTTTTTCTTTTTTGCTGCATTTAAAAACAAAACAAAACAAAGATATCACAACCTAACTCAATGTCACAGAGACTGAGTCCCAGGCTGCTAAGAGCTTAGAGCTTCAGCTTTTAGATTTAGGTCTTCGATCCCCTCCGAGTTAGTTTTTGTGCTTGGTGTGAGGGAGGGGTGCATCTCCACTGTCACTCCTCCATATACCTCGTCTCAGCACCTTTTATCCCCGGTACCTGGTTTGAAGGTCAGTCGACCATAACTATGAGGCATTTGCAAACTGTATTGACTGTTGTAGCCTCTCTATCCATCTCTCCACGACCTCCCTGACAGAGTTATGCTGTCTTAACTATTGTAGCCCAGGAGTAAGTTTTGAAATTAGAAAATGGAATCAACTCAACCATTTCTGCAAAGAGGGCAGCTGGGATTTAGATAAAGGCTGTATTGAATTCAGAGCTCACCTTGAAGAATGTTGTCATCTTGACAACAGTTAGTTTTTTGGTCCATGAACATGGAATGCCTTTCCATTTCTTGAGCACCTTAATTTCTTTACGATATGTGGTTTCCAGAGTCAAACTTTTTAATTCCTTTGCCAGAAACTTTAAAGAGCTTTGTCCTTTCGGGGATGTTGTAAATGGAATTATTTTCTTAATTTTATCTTTAGCATTTTCCCTGCAAATGTACAGAGATGCCGTTGAGTTTTGCCCATCGATACTCTATCTGGCGATCTCACTAAACTTATTAATTTAATAGTGTTTTTGTAGATTCCTTGGGGTTTTCTATGCACATGATTATCTAATTTGTAAACTAAGACATTTTTGCTTCTCCCTTTCCAGCCTGTGTGCCTTTTTTTTCTTTTCCCTGTCCAATTGTCTCAGCTAAACCTGTATCACTGCAACACTGAAAGAAGGAATAAACAAATATACGGTACCCTTTGAAGCGTCGGAATACCTACCCTTTTATTCTCATTTTATAAACTGTAGCCTAGGGATGCCAAGAAAGTTGTGTGAAGACTGTGTTAAGCCCAGAATCACCACATGCAAGCAACCTGTTGGGATGCCTTGGTCCCCTGCTGAGACATCTCTCTCTATACACAGGGATGTGGGGGAGATGCCAACCAACCTGACTGATGACATTTGAGAAGGTTTAGTGCGAATTCTACAAGTCTTTCTCTGAGGGTTAAGCTCCTCTCTCAGTGGCTGGACATGCCTCCGTGTATTTGTATGGGTGTGCATAGTAAGGGGAGATGGAAAAGGGCACAGGAACAGTCTAGGATTCTAATTTTTCAAGATTTATTTTTATTTATGTGTGTGCATGTGCACATGTGTGTGCGAGTGCCCTTGGGAAGAGGGCATCTGTGTATGTAGCCCAAACTGACTCAGGATCCCCCTGCCTCAGAACTCTAACTGCTGGGGTGACAGGGAGAGTGGGCGTGTACTACTGTATGTATATCCTGTTGTAATTCCCTCATCCATCCTCCCAGCAATCTCGATGTCCCCATTTTGTTGACAAGAAGCTGGCACAGGGAGAGATCGAGTGACAAGTGGTCAACGATGCCCAGAGACAGCACTGACAATTCTTGTGCAGTGTTCCACCAATCCTCACACAACATGAGTCTCTTCACACTGGGATTCAGAAGACGTGCTGCTTAGAGTTGTTAATGCGCACACAGCGTATGAACGAAAGGACCCCTTCAGGTCCAGTGTTCAACTCCTATGTTCTCTACCTGTTTTCTTTGCACAAGCCCAGAGACAATTAAGGAAATCCACTAACAGGATAAGAAAATACAAAAATAGCCCTTCCCAGAAGGCCATGCTGGCAGGTGTCTTACTCTCTGATGTGTCTCCAGGTGACACCCCACTCTGTTACTGCCCCCTTGAGCGTGGGATAATCTTCCACGGAATCTCGGAGAAGGGACCATCTGGTGACGCAGGAGCCCTGCTAACAGGAGCTCCTGTCTTTTCCCAGAGAAGTCCAACTAATCCGGTCCTTGTGGCTAATCCACTCTAAGACACTGTCTTTAGGACTGACGATTAATTGAAACAGGAAAAATAGTTTGTACTTCAGACCCAGTGTCTGCAGGTTCCTGGGGAAGCAGGGTTGGGCAAGAGGAGGGGTGTCAAGGCATTGAGGGCCCTTGAATGGCTGAGACTTCAAAGTCGCCAGTGATAGGGCTGGGGCCAGAGCCCGGGTGAGAGCCACAGCCTCTTCCGACGCCTGGGACAGATGGACATTCGTCACAGACGATGCTGCGGTGAGAATTCTGGGAAGCCAATGCTGGCTTCCTCATGAGTCAACTTTCCTATTCCACCCCATAGCCGGTATTTTCTCAGGAAGGGCAGCTGACCCTGGGGCAGGGACGGCGTTGACAGGGCCCACAGGAAGGATCGAAAGGGAGGAGACAGAGCCTGGGTGCGGCAGGCCATGGCAACTTCTCTGTAAGAGAAGGGGGAGTCGTTCTGTGTATTCGAGCCCCGATCTTGTCTCACAGCTTACCTGGCTTAATAAGTTCATTTTTCAAAAGGTGTCAAACTATGGAGTCGTCCCCCAAACTACAACACATTAGTGAGTCCAGCAGGGACAGTGACAGAGCGGCTTGGTCGCCCTTGAATCCCACCCAGGCCCTTCTGGCCACGTCTCATTCGTTTTCCTCACCAGACTTGGAAGAGCTGCTGTCTTCCCCGCCCGACAGGGAGGATGGAGCCTGAGGAGCAGGCGGGCGGATGGCTCTCCGAGGCCAGCGACAGATAGGGCAGAGCCAGACTGCTATCCACAAGTGCCTCTTGGATACCGAGCAGAGGCTGCATCTGTCCCCAGGCAGGGGGCAGTGATGGGGGAGGGGCGGCAAGCACAGGGCGGAGACATCAAGAGGGGCGTGGCCTTCCCCTTTCAAGCCACCCCACACGCTCTTTTTACATGCAAGCCTAATGGGCTAGTAAGGCTAAGTCTCAATTCCTGCAACATCCAGACAGCTGTCTGTCTGTCTGTCTGTCTATGTACTATCTGTCTGTCTATCATCTGTGTATGTATGTATCTATTATCCCCCTCCCCGTCTTTTTTCCTTGTTCCTGGCAGGGCTTGGGATGGGACCCCCAGGGCCTAATGCATGCTAGGCATGTGCTCCTCATTCACAAGATCAGAGTGCACCACAGCCTCTTACCTCGATGGGAGTGCTCTTTAGTCACAAGTTTAAATCGCAGCTCGGGTGGCTGCTTGACATTTGGGGCTAGAGTGTTGGAACTTGGAGCGGGAAAGAAAGGAACCCAGGTAGCTTTGGTCCAACTTCCTCCCAAGGCTGCATCTAAGAACAGAGCATGGGAATAGCACCCCAGCCCTCAGCTGCTTCAAACAGCAGGAGTGGCTTCTCACAGCACCAGCGTGACCACCATGGGGCCTTGCATAGGACCTGCTCTGGTCAGAAGCGGTGTGCATCTCTCTGCCAGCTGAGTGACATCAAAGCCCCAGTTTGCTTTTCTCTATGGCCTAGGAGCTACAGACAACTTCCAGGGCCAGGATTCCCACAAGACCCAGGGAGAGGCTTGGAAGAGGGAATGTACTTTCTTCCACTTTTCTGGGGTCAAGCAGTGGGGCAGCAGGTGGGGGCTGAAAATCACAGGACAAATAGTGTACATCTGCATGCTTGGGAGACTGCAGCTGTGGGATCTGGGTCAGGTGGGACCTGCAGCTGGGGGATCTAGGTCGGTTGGATATGCAGGTGTGGGATCTGGGTCAGGTGGGACCTGCAGCTGTGGGACCTGGGTCAGGTGGAACTGCAGCTGTGGGATCTAGGTCAAGTTGGATATGCAGGTGTGGGATCTAGGTCAGGTGGGACTTGGAGCTGAAGGATTTAGGCCAGGTGGGACTTGCAGCTGTGGGATCTAGGTCAGGTGGAACCTGCAGCTGTGGGATCTGGGTCAAGGGGACTGCAGCTGTGGGATCTAGGTCAGGGGGACCTGCAGCTGTGGGATCTAGGTCAGGTGGGACCTGCAGCTGTGGGATCTGGGTCAAGGGGACTGCAGCTATGGGATCTAGGTCAGGGGGACCTGCAGCTATGGGATCTAGGTCAGGGGGACCTGCAGCTGTGAGATCTAGGCCAGGGGGACTGCGGCTGTGGGATCTAGGTCAGGTGGGACCTGCAGCTGTGAGATCTAGGCCAGGGGGACTGCAGCTATGGGATCTAGGTCAGGGGGACCTGCAGCTGTGGGACCTGGGTCAGGTGGGACTGCAGCTGTGGGATCTAGGTCAGGTGGGACTGCAGCTGTGGGATCTGGGTCAAGTTGGATATGCAGGTGTGGGATCTGGGTCAGGTGGGACCTGCAGGTGTGGGATCTGGGTCAGGGGGACTGCAGCTATGGGATCTAGGTCAGGGGGACCTGCAGCTGTGAGATCTAGGCCAGGGGGACTGCAGCTATGGGATCTAGGTCAGGTGGGACCTGCAGCTGTGGGACCTGGGTCAGGTGGGATTGCAGCTGTGGGATCTAGGTCAGGTGGGACTGCAGCTGTGGGATCTGGGTCAAGTTGGATATGCAGGTGTGGGATCTGGGTCAGGTGGGACCTGCAGGTGTGGAATCTGGGTCAGGTGGGACATGTAGGTGTGGGATCTGGGTCCAGAGAACGTTCTGAAGGTGTGGGATCTAGGTCAGTGGACTTTTGCAGGTGTGATTTCTAGGTTAGGTGGGATTTGTCCACTAAGCTGTTGGATCATGGATTATGACTGCTGCTGAGAGGATGGCTTTAGTAATTTAGCCTCTCTCCCGTAGCCATCACCTCTCTGACCTTTGGCAACTATGCCCTGTCTCATGGGGACAGTTTGAGGAATGAATGGGAGGGATGATGTTTGGAAGTAGGAGCCTGGCGTGTTCTGTCCTGCCTGTTCCTGTTGAAAGGACCAGAGATCTATTTTCTCATCATAAAATGGGGTTAGAATAGGTTCTGGAGTTGCATGGTGGATGAGTAGACCATCTCTGTGAAGCACACTCTGGTGCAGACCTGTGCAGACAGCACCTCCTGGAGACCTTACACATGTTCTGGGTGGGCAGGGTGGGGGAATGCTTCTCCCAAGTTCCCTCAGTCAGGCCACAGAACCTTCTGTGCCTTCTCCTCAGCCCCATGCAATGATCGGAGCAGAGAGAGTCTAGGCCTAGCCTGGAAATGCCACTCTGAGCCCAGGGCGGGCCGTCTAGGCTGAGGCTGCATGCTCCCCATCAGGTGTAGGTGCAGCAGGCTGGCTTGCCACACACACACCATCATCTGCTGGATGACTCTGAGGCGTGGGTGGAGCTGCTGCCTGCAGAATAACCGAGGAACGAACACAAACGTTCAAGTGCAATATAATTGAGGTGTGTAGTGCAAACTGCCATGTGCAGTGTAACTAGGCGTGGCGCACCCAGAAAACTGTTCAGGGTTACACGCTGTGAGGTGAGCTGTGCACCGGGTGGCTGTGGGGCATGGTGGGACTGACAAGTGTAATGGACATGTTAGTATGTACAGTTTGGCTGCAAGACCGTTTTTGCTGTGCAGGGTGAGGTGCCAGATGAGTCTGAGGCCACGTTTCCACCCTCTAGATCTAGGGACACTTCCTGTTGCTTTCCTGAGTCGCACCGCAGCCACTGTCTCCAGTGTCCCAGCTGTTCAGTCTCTGCCTGGCAGACCTCTCCGGCCCTTGCTGTTTGAACAACCATACTGAAAGTTAGTCCGTCTATAGTGACATCTATATATATATTAGAAAAACCTCAAAAACTGGTGTTGGGTTTTGCTTTAGCCAGCCTTTTGCTTCTGTGACAAACTATATAAAAAGATGGGGGTGTTTATTTTGGTGTCTAGTTTCTGAGATTTCAGTGCATGGCAGGCTGGTTCCATTGCTGTGGCCCTGAGGTGAGGCAGAGCACAGGGGTCAGAGACTCATGCTGAAAAGGCTGCTTACCTCATGGCAGCCACGAAGCAGAGAGACGCACGGAGACAGCACACACCCCTGTCTCAGTCACTGTTCTATTGCTGTGAAGAGACACCACGAACAAGGCAACTTACAAAAGGGGACGTTTAACTGGGAGCTTGCTTACAGTTTCAGAGGGTTAGTCCGTGATCATCCCGACAGGGAGCGTGGTGGCAGGAAGGCTGGCACGGTCCTGGGGCAGTAACAGCACTCACATCTGATCTACAAGCAGCAGGCGGAGATAGGGACAGGCAGTGGGCCTGGCATAGGCTTTTGAAACCTCAAAGCCCACCCCCAGAGACACACCTCCTCTAACAAGGCCACACCTCCTAAGCCTTCCTAAACAGTTCCACCCCCGGTGATTATCACATTCAAATGTATGAGCCTGTTGAGACCATTCTCACTCAAAGCTCCACAACCCCCCTAGCCTGTTTCTTTCAACAAGGGCCCGCTTCCTAGCTCCTGTTACCTCCAGTACGACTATCAGATTATGAATCCGTCAACGGATGAATCCATCAATTAAGCCAGAGTCCTCAAGATCCAGTTCCCACCAGCTGGGGACCAGGCTGTCAACACATGGTCCTTGGGGATATTCCACCTCTAAATCATCACAGGTTGTTTGGATGTTTCTGGCCTCAAACTGGGTAAAATAATGAAGGCTTTTCTTTGGGAGGAAATCTTGTTTAAAGAATATTTAAATACTTTCAGCTGTGACAGTAAAACTATTCTCCACGGCAGGCATTTGAAACATGCAGGAGAACATGAAGGGGACAGTGGAGATGGTCCCAGTCTCCCCACCCAGGAGCTGATGGTGCCTTCTCTCCTCCAGCCCCTCTCTGAGCACCGAGGCCTGCTTTTATTTTTTGCTGTATTCGGTAATGCCGGGATTGTATCTTTTTCCTGAGCTTACTTTTTCATTTGACAACATATTGTGAATATTTCCCCAGTCATTAAACATTCTTTGCAAACATGGTTGTTAACGTTTGCCTAATGGCCCGCCCTGCAGCTACCCCGTCATGTTCTCTCTGCACTGCCATCACAGCTTCGAGGAATTAGCTGTGGTTCCCACTCCTGGATCCCAGCCCAGCCTGGTAGAGAGCAAAGATTCTAGAAACGAGAGCATTCTCTCTCACTATGCGTGTTCCTGGCCACTGTGGGCTGTGTGGGGCCCTGGAGGGCGCAGAGGACCCCGGTGTTCCCTCACACGGAGCACCCGGCCCTGCTGTTTGTCCCTTGCCACCCCGACTCTCTCCACCACACTCAGTGTGCTTTCTGCTTGGGGAGCAAGCCGGTCACATCGCACAATAAGTCTTCTCTTTCTCACAGATGACTAGCTCGGGACCCCAGCCAGGAAGGTCAGGCTGCTCTGGGATTTCCCGCACTTTGACCTTGGGCTCCACCTTTTTATGTCCTTGTCACCTCCTTATGCCAGGAGTCTGCTCTGATTGAGGGATGCTGTAATTCAAGGGCATGGAAGTCACCGTACTCGCTGAGAGCCTTTCAGAAACAACGCAATGCTCAGCCCATTTTTCGTTAGTGATCTTTTTGGTACGCATAGCACATAATCCCACAGAAAATGGCTGGGCGTTATGCTGGCACAAGCCCCCAGCAATGTGAAAGCTAGAAGCTTGTGCCCCCCTGAGCAGCCGTTCTGAGAACTGCTCCTGTGTCATGGTTTCTGAGTGTCACCCCTGCATGGGCTCTAGACGGCCAGTGTGCTACCAGTGAGGGGCGAAGTCACATGCGGGTACCTGTGAGGGGCAGAGCCATAGGCGGGTACCTGTGAGGGGCGGAGCCGTATGCGGGTACCAGTGAGGGGCGGAGCCGTATGCGGGTACCAGTGAGGGGCGGAGCCACATGCAGCTATGCCCAGCTGTGCGGGAACTGGGGCAGCCTTGGTCTGGAGGGATCCGCTTGCTTTTCCAGGAGGCACCCAGAAGGGTGCTTGATGCTCAGGCTAGGCCCAGGCTTTCCTACTGCAGAAGCCCAAGTGGAGATGCAGACAAGGGAAGCTTTGTATTCCGTAACCCCGGCTCCTGCGTTTATCCTGAAGCAGCAGTGCTATCCCGTTGGCCCCTCCGGTTCTCATATCTTATGGACCAGGTCGGCCGGGCCACCCCTCAGCCTCTCATTGATTTTGTCAGATCTTGAGCTCTGAGTTTGGCTTCGGAGACTGAGGAAGAAAGGCTCCTAATCAAGAGCGGTTGCCCTGTGCCAGGCTTGTCTGCTCCACAGTGGTGTGAGGGTGCCGGCTCTGATGAGGTGATAAACAGCGCAGGGAGGCCCAAGGTCACGAAGGAGGCAGGCTCCGCACCTGGAGCAGCCTGGGTGCAGACTCAGACTCTTAAGGACCGTGAACTTCAGAGGTTCACTAGACCTCCTCCCCACAGGAGGGGTGGGGCCAATGCAGACCGAATTGGAGTTTTGTTTTTCTCTTTTTTGTGCAGGTTAAGTGGGGGTATATGCTCTTAAGTATCTCCATTGTTCCTTTGAGAATTTCATTCAGCGTATTTTTACCATACTCACTCCTCCTCCATCTGCTCCCGAATCCACCCTAGCTCCTACCCCCTCAGCTCTGTGTCCTTCGATGGCCATGGGGTCCGGTTTGTGCCACACACATGTTCTTGGGTTTGGATGTGGAGCCTGTCCTGGAGCTCGGTGACTTACCAGAGGCCACACCCTCAGAGAAGACAGCCTCTCCCTCTCCCAGGAGCTAGCGATTGCCCATGCTTCTTGGTAAGGGCGGGACATTGTGCCTACCTCCCTTCTCTGTGCCGGGATTTTCTCCGGCCTGCCTTGCACAGGTCTTGTGCCTGCTGCTGCAGTCCCGGGAGTTCACACAGTCAATTGCTGTTGTAGCAGCTGGTTTCTTGATCCAGTCCTTTATTCTTTTCCTTCCTTTTGTGCATGCCTGTGATGTGTGTGCAGCTGTGCGCGCCTGTTGCACATGCGTATAGAGGCCAGAGGAAGACAACGGGTGTCCTGCTCTAGCAATCTCTGCTTCAGTATCCTGAGACACAGGGTCTCTCACTTAACCTGGAGTCTGCCCTTGGCTAGACTGGCCAGGAAGCTCGGTGATCTTCCTGTTTCTGCCCCTCCCCCCCCAGCTGTACACAATATGTGGACGTTGGAACTCACGCTTGGGTCCTTGTGCTTGCTTGGCAAACATGCTTACACACCGAACCATTTCCCCAGCTCCCCTTAAAATAGCTTTGTTTTGGAGACAAGAGCTTGCTGCATAGCGCAGGCTGGCCTCAGACTTGTGGCAGCCCTCCTGCTTCAGCCTCCTGAATGCTGGGATCACGAGCGCGCCCTGCCACACCAGCCTTTGGAGCTTCTTTCTGAGCGCAGCAGGGATGTCCGGGGCTGGCTGGGGCGACTCAGCTGCCCAGTCCCTCTCCTCCCTTCGACAAGACGGACTTCCTCTTGGTCCCTGCACCCCTCCGTTTCTCAGGACCACCCTGACCTTTCTCAGCACGCCAGCCCGATTTCAGGTTGCGTTTCGATTTCCCTCCCGCTCCCCCTCGCTGTTCTCCATTAGAAAAGCTTCGTGTTTATTGATTGTTGTCTCTGGTCCTTGCATCTTGCTCTGCGGTGCGGGCAATCTGGAAGTGAGTCTTCCAGCCTCATTAACCATATTCCGAAGAGCACCCATCCCCCCTCCAATCACCTCCAACTACTCTTGGCTTGTGGCTTCAGATGAGTCAGGGTGGGGGTTGGGGAGCAGAGACCTTAGGCTAGATGGTTCTAGACACTGGGTCAGCATCTGCCCCATCTCCATCCTCTGTCTCCTCTCCACTCCTCTGCCCTGGGGATGAAGGCACTTGGCCCTCCACATGTTAGGGCTGTAGCAGTTCAGAGTCAGGCCTAGGCTAGGCAGAGAGGGCACTGTTGTTTACAGCTGTGGGCCAGTGGCAAGTATGGTGGGCTGTTCAGAACAGCTCTGGGATCAGTTAGAGGTGACGGAGCCCCAGCCTTCAGCACCGTGCTGTGTGGAACAGGGGCAGCCCGTCCTCTCATGACCGTCTCTGTCCTTACCCGAGTAGCCCGGGACGTAGCAGGGTGTGGGCATGCCCTGGCTCTGCTCTGGCTGCTCTGACAGGGAGGCCAGGTTTCTGCCTACGCCCTTGCCTGGACATCTCTGTCCCAGCCGTTCACCCCTTCTCACAGAGCTCAGGGAAATCCGAGGTAAACTCCGAGCGGGCCGCTGCTGTGCCGCCTGTGGATGGGGTCAGGCTCTCAGGACTGTCAGATCTGGACTCCATCTTGTAGGTAGCCCTGCACTGTGGCCCTGCACCACTGCCAGCAGCGGAGGAGTCAGTTACCCAGAGGGCTTTCTCTCTCATGTCTTGTGCAAGCCAGCAACCCTCCCGGTGACAGTCAGGGAAGGAGGAGGAAGGGAAACCACCGATGGGAGGTCAGGCCCAGGCCTCCTCTGTAGCAACATTTCTAGCATGTTCCTCATGGGAAGGTGCCGCAGCAGAGCCTTGTCTGGGAGCTAAAGCTCACCCCCTTACTGCATAGACGTGTGCTGAGTGCCTTACTCTGCTCCATGTGCCCCGCTAGGCTCTCTGCTCCCCAAGTTCAAATCCACCTAGATGCTGTTGCCTCGCAGCAGGCCCCAGGAACTGCTCCTTATAGGGAGACCCCAAACTTCTGCCAGCACTGCAGTCCCTGGAGGAGTCCAGGAGGAAGACCTCACTCCCCTCAGCCTCCACCACCTGGAGACTCAGGTGTGCTTGAAGTTCCCAGTCAATTTCAGGGGCTATCTGGGTCAGAGCGGGCCTTCTGGAGAACTCCGCGGGGCCTCAAGTGTGGTTGTCCTGGGGTTTGTTAGCTCCTTGGCTGGCCCCTCATGCTCTATCGTTCTCGGTTAACAACAATAATTACAGTATAGTCGTGGGATGAAGACACGACTGAGTTATGACTCTGCTCGGGAAACATCTCTGAAAACCGGCCCAGAAGGCAACAGCTGCACAATTAGGCCGTAAAGTCCCTTTCAATGAACTTGTCGGTGGCAACAGTACCTGTGTGCCCGTGCTGTGTGAGATAACTAGGCTTAATGGGCTCGGGGGGTGAGGGTGGGAGGGCAGCACCCAGGACGGCCTTGTGAAGAAGGAACATCTATTGTTTTTGCCATGAGCTTGTGTTCTCTTTTAAAATATGCAGTGGGGGTGTTTAGAGTTGGCCCATTAACTCCTCTGTCTATTGGGACAGGGGTTGGGGGCAGAGCTTCTGTAGGATGGGCTAACACCAGGCATGCTGCAAGCCTTTGGAGGCCCGGAGTCTTCTTCCAGCCATACCCTGCCGGAGGCCCAAAAAGAACTTGTCAGTCGGTAGTGCCCAGGCAAGTGCAGCCTTTGTAAAGGCCCAGGTGTGCTGCTGAAGTCCTCCTGCTGGCCTGGCAGGTGTCACTATTCTTTTTAAGTCATGTGTGTATCTGTGTGTGCATATGTGCATGTGAATGCAGTGTGTGCATAGGCCAGTAGAGGGCGCCAGATCCCACGGAACCATTGTGAGCGGGCTACCTGATATGGGTGCTGGGAACTGAACTCAGGTCCTTTGTCTTACCCACCAAGCCATCTCTCCAGCCCAAGCCCGTGCAATTCTTGGGCTTAAGAGCAAAATCTAGGGTCTGGGCACCTTGGGTGTGGGCCTGGAGAATGTAAAGCCACAGAACTCAGTGGGGGCCCGGGTGGTGGACGCTCACTTCAGCGCTGGCAAGTTTGAAAACAGAGCTTTCATCATCCACACCCAAGGAGAAGGCTGGAAACGGGCAGTTCGCTTCTCCCTCTGCCTGTTCCAGCATTCACAGTTGCCTACTTCTTTTGGCTCATGGCTTCATCGTCTTTCAAGTCAGCAGCATCAGGCCAAATCCTTTTCATGGCTTTTCCAACCTCTCTTTTCTGTCCCTTGTTTCTCTCCTGTTCTCAGGGCTTCATGGCACCACGTTGGGTGCAGCTGGACAGCTTTCCCATCCCAGGGCCAGCTGGTTAGACCTTCCCTGCGCTGGGAATCCCAGGTCGCTTTTGCCATCTGTGTCAGTTGGCTTTCTGTTGCAGTGACAAAGCGCCCAAGACCACCTACCTTAAAGAAATTGTAGGTTCAGAATCCAAGCAGTATGACATTGGCTCGAGCGAGAAATGCCACCCCTGCCCCACAGCGTTGCCCCAGGGCAGATGGTGTAGTGGTAAAGCACGTGAGAGGGTCAGATCCCCTGCCCAGACTGAGAGATAGAAACCAGGGAGGAGCTCTTTCACGATAGCTTGGTCTCTTGAGAACAGCTAATTCTCTGAGCCCATGGTCATTCTTTCTAAAGGGTGGTACCCCCAGGGCCCGGGTGACTATGACCCAAGTGCCATACCTTAACAGTTATCCACCACCTCCAGATGCCGCCACACTGAGGCCTCTCTGAGTCACACTCAAACTACAGCCGAATGGGACCACCATTGAACACGGGGACAGTGACTTGTCTAAGGGACTTTTTTCCCTGTTGACCACAGGCAAGTAGAGATCAGGACCTAGGGCCAACTTGAGCACGTGCCCTCGGACCTCGACAGGAAGGTCCAAGGTGTGTTAGCTGTATGATGCTGGGACACAACATCGGGGTCAGTCAACCTGAAGGAGCAGAGCTTTACTTCGGCCCCTGGTTTCAGAAGCTCAGCCGTGGTCTGAGCATGGTTCCATCCCTCCTGGAACTGAGGTTGGACATTACAGGAGGAGAGTGTTAGAGGGAATGGCTCACCTCACAGTGGCCAGGAAGCAGCAAGAGGGAGGATCTAGGTTCACTATGGCCCCAGTTGCACACACACAACGCCCTAACTTCTGGCAGGCTCTGCCTCCTAAAGGTTCCACCAAAGGCCAGTGATCGAGCCTCTAGTTTGGCCCTGAGTCCATTGCCCTCTGCTGCCTCCTGAACCATCACTCCAGGGCGGCACATACTGTATTTATATTTTATTAGCGGGCCTTTGGAGACATTTAAGACCTAAAGAGGAAGCTTAGCTGGAACCAGCAGCCCGGGCTGGCCTGTGCTGGCAGCCCTGCCTTAGATGCTGCCGTTCAGTGAGGGACAGAGGCAGTACCTGGACTTCACACTCCATGGGGCCTTCTGGAGTGAAGATTTCACAAGTGCACGAAAACCCACCCTTCTTGACAAAAGTCCTGCCAGTCAGGAAGTGGGTGCAGCTTTAAAAGCTGTCCAAGAGGGCAAGCAGCACGCAGGCCCTAGACATTGCAGCGGCCCGCCAGCGGGGAGCCGTGGACATGCATTTGGCAATGTTCCCCATTCAGGGGCTGCAGAGCTTCCCACTGCAGCTATGGGCCGGCTACCGCCTCCGCCCTCCCTCTTGCATGCCAGCCTGGCGGGAGGCAGCCACGTGCTGTCTCAGATGGCCTCGGTGACGGGTTGCAGGCATCTCCTCAGACCTGTCCACCCAACAGGCTTCTGGAGCTCATCCCTGGAGACTTCCAGCTCCAGGCCTATTACTGAAGTCTGTCACCCAGAAAATCTGTTGACGGGAACCATTCTCTCTGAACTGCGAGCAAATTGGGGGATTTGAATGTTATGCAACAAGACTGCAGTCAGACACAGCCTCCGAGTTGTGCGGGGAGCGCCTCTGCTCCCGGGCCCAGGTCCACATTTTCCCTCTGCCCCTTTCTGAGCTGTCACCCTCCAGGGTGGCCACATACAGTATTTATTTTTTTTAATTAAGTTGCATAATCACGTGGCTCACCCTCCACAGATGCTTTATAAAGCCGGGCCTTCTAAGTCACTGGAAGTTTTTTTTTTCTTTCTTTTAAGCAGATAGTAAAATCAAGCAGTTATTAGTATTCACGAGAAACGCTCGTGGCAGCTCCACACACGTAATGAGAAGCCACCTGCAGTTCAAAGCAGGGCTTGATAATGCTGTAATTAGATTTGAGATGCAAAAACGCTCATTAAAATTAAATAACATATTTGTCACTGTTTTAAGAGGTACACATTGCCTAGAGCCACTCTGGTCTCTTGACCTTGAGTATTTTGGTGGAGTCCTTGCTGCCAACGACTCAAAAACAAGAGCCACAGTTCTGCACAGCCCTGAAATTATGTCCCCAGTGCTGTTTGTGTCAGAAGAGATTAGACAGAGATCCA
Organism: Cricetomys ansorgei; assembly: GCA_026225945.1. Lineage (NCBI taxonomy): Eukaryota > Metazoa > Chordata > Mammalia > Rodentia > Nesomyidae > Cricetomys > Cricetomys ansorgei. The sequence goes on from JAMJFZ010000484.1 coordinate 4,195,371, forward strand.
GGGGAGACTATGGATTCGCCCACAGTGTGTTCTGGAAGGAGAGTGGTTAGGGTCCTCTTACCAAGCATCAGACATCGCGGAAGGGGAGATCAGAGCATGTCAGTGGGGTGGTTGAATGGGTAGGGCCCAGTCCCCACAGGACAGGGGGACACTGCGGCAGGGTCTGCAGGAAGCAGTGGCATCCGATACTGCTTACTCTTGTCAAGATGACGCCATTTGCTCAGAGCTGGCCCGAGACACCTGAGAATCAGGTTGCTGGTATTCCTAGGGGCCATCAATATCCTTGGTCTGTGAACAGGGTGAGGAGGGGTGTGGGAGACAGCCTGGAGACCAAGTCAATGATACAACTGTGCTTTATTGAAGTAGCAGCAATAGCCAAGTGCGTACCGACAGCAGGTGGCCGGGGGGCAGGAGTTATCTTAGCATCATCTCCCAGGCCTGTGATACAGCCCTCAAGGTCCCTGTCCCTCTAGGAGTTTAATAGGCTTTTCGGAAGTTGCCCAGCCAGCACACAGATGAACCAGGGTTGAAATCCAGGCTGCCCTGGACCCCCTGAATCTGTCACAAAATAGGTCAGGAGTGATGGCCAGAGCAGAGGGTCCTGGGGGGGGTTGGAGGGGCAGGTGTGTTTACTCGGGGGTACCAGCACTTCATTGCCCACTCTCCCAGATCCTGTTCTAAAATCCTCCCATCTGTGAACCACCCCAGACCCATTGCAATGGGCCACCCAAATACACAGACAAGGCAAGTGGGGCTGAGAAATGATGTCACCATCCTTGGGCACTGCAGCTGGTGGCTGGCTGAGATGGAGCCCTGACTTCCCCGCTCTTCCCTCTGAGACACGTGACACACTCTCTAAAGGGTCTGATGCCGTTTAAGAGAGGTCGCGGTCATTCTTATTAGGGGAAGAAAATGTGAGTTGCCTTCAAGAGACAGCCCCGAGCTGGCGGTGAGTGGACAGGGCTAGACAGTGGGAAAGTGGCGTTGTTGAACACGGAAATGTGGGCCAGTCTCCAGAGACAGTCTGGACACCCACACTGTGGGGCAGCTGGGCAGGGCAGGGAGAGTTCAGAAGGTAGTCTGTGGCCAGCCGCCCCTCCCCCGGGTGGCAGGATTGATTTCGGAGGCTGACTGTCTTGGCACTGGGTCTAGATTTAGTTCCATAGAGAGCTCGTCTTTCAAAGTCTGGCTCAAATGTCACCTCCTCTGCAAAGACTCCCCAGCCCGGAAGCAGAATTAATCACTGCTCCCCGTGCTCCCCCAGCACTGCACGGCACCTCCAGAACAGTCTTATCACGTCGGACTCAGATTTATGTGTTTACCAGCCCGTCCTCCGGCCAGATGGGACTTCTGCAGGCAAAGTCCCCTGGGCTTTTGTATCACTGGGCCTGGGACAGTGCAGGGCCTGCTGTGGGTGCTCAGAGGGTCATGAACTTGTATGGGGAGCAGTAGATGGCTCAGTATGAGAGTATGTACCACACGAAGGACCCACTATAAACCTTTTATTACATTTATTGTGTGTGTGTGTGTGTGTGTGTGTGCATGCATGCATGCATGTATGTGTATGTATGTATGAGTGTGAGTGTGTGTGTATGTGTGTGTTGTGTGTTTGTGCATGTGTCTGTGCACATGTATGTACATGTCTGAGTGTATGTATATGTATGTGCATGTATGTGTGTGCATGCTTGTACATGTATGTATGTGAGTATGTGAATGTGTGTGCGTGTGTGTGCATATGTGTGTGTGCATGCTTGTACATGTATGTATGAGTGTGAGTGTGTGTGTATGTGTGTGTGTGTGCATGTGTATGTATGTGCATGTATGTATGTCTGTGCATGCATGCTATGATGCAAACACAACAGGTCAGTTACCACCTTTGGGAGTGAGTTCTCCCTTTCCACCATGTGGGTCCAGGGACTCAAACTCAGGTTGTCGGGCTTGGTGGCAAGTACCTTTACTGCTGAGCCTTCTTGCCAGCCCCACTGTAAGCTGTTTATATAATGCGTACATGACACACTAAGTCCTGGGAATGACCACATGAGCTCTGATAGTTCAGTTGTCACCATTTTACAGGTGAGGGAAGTACCTCGCCCTCAAGGTTATGGGAAAACCGGGATTTTAAAACCCAGGCAGTCTGAGTAGAAACATCTGTGCAAGAGATTTTGTAGATGAACTCTTTCTCATTGTAGGCAGCGGTGACTAGAAGGGGAATTAATTCTCATTTCACTTGTCTGATTTAAGGGAGGGTTGGGAGCTGCAGCTACAGTCCTCTGTAAACCACAGAAACAGTTGTGGCCCCATCAAGTAGGAAGGGATTCTATTGTGAGGTGCCTAATAGCTTGTCTGGAGAAGGCTGAGGACACTAAGGGCCCAGGGACCTGATGGTGGGAGCCAGAGTTCAGGCTTCCCAAAGAGCTGGTAAGGCTGACTGCCTTACCACGGGTGACACCTCTGCAAGCTCAGGAGCTGCACCATCTTTGATTGCAAAGTGCCAGGGCCCTGACTGAGTATTGAATAGGCGGAAGGTTTGTGTCACCTTCCCGTCCTGTGCCGGGATTGCCACCAGACCTCACACCCATCCTGAGACCCTGGCTGCAGAGCTGAGGCAGGTGTTGGGGGCCTGGGGTCTGGGGATCCCTGATACACAGTTTGAGGTGGGGGCAGGGATGCCCTGAAGGGAATGGTCACAGGCAGTAGCCTCTGTATGGTTTTAACATTCCCAGGGGATGGATTGGCCTGAGCCCACCCATTCTCAGCTGCCAAGGGACACAAATGCCGTCAGAACAGCATATGCTTGATGCTGGCACACTGCAGGGATACCCAGTCTAAGACAGGATGAGGCAGGGTCTGTCTGGCAGTCTCTGGCAGGGCGGGAAGGTGGGCAGACTTCTCAGGCTGCTGTGGGCTTGAAGGGAGGCCCCTGCACATCATCCTTTGTGACCAGCCCAGAGACCACTAGGGCAGGGGCCCACCTTCTCTGAGTCAGCCCTTCTTGGTATTTGGCTGCTAAGCTGCCTTCTCTCCTCCTCCCCTACCCTACACCCCCCCCCCCCCCCCCCCCCCCCCCCGGCACACAAGTGTCTTGTTATGTTAATGTTTCACAGAGTGTGGGGACCTGCTGGTCGCACAGACTGTGGCCCTCAGTGTGCTCTGAGCTCTGACATGTGGGGGAGCACCTCCTGGAAGCCTGCAGATGGGGGTCTGTGCCAGACAGTAGCAGTATCTCCCCACTTCTACACAACTGGGGGGGTCTGCACTAGGCCCCTGCTCTGTGAGTGCCTGGTTTCACTTCAAGGTCATTCTGCCTTGCTAGGAGGCAGGTCCCCAAGGGGAGGAAGGTGTTCTGGGCTCTCCTGCCACTCTGTGTGTCCCCTACTTCCTGCAGGGTCCAACCCCCCCAGGGCCTCTTTGGCCTCTTCCCATTCCAGGTTCCTGCTACTCAACCCCTCCCTGCGGATGCCAGGGTGATTTGTAGGCGATCTGGGGAGTGACCCACAAAATCCTTTCATTTAGGGAATGGCTATGCTTGGATTAAATGCCAGTAGAAGGAGCCCCAGCCTCAGAGGTAACCTGTAGCAGGCTTATGTTGTTGGTGACCATGATCTTTAAAACCCTCTGTAAGGCCATCAACTGCCAGAGGAGAAAAGGGGCAAATGGTCTTCTTGGCACCCCAAGCCTGATTGGGTGTGGGCTGAGCTCTCCATCTGGCGGGCAGAACTGCTTTCATCAGGCCTGACAGCTAAGGGGGCAGAGGAGGGACCGCAGGGTGGGTCCTTGACCCAGTTAGTGGGAAGGAGGGTCCCACAGGTGATGCTGGATCCTCACGGAGGGCAAAGGCTGCTGCATGGCCCTGAAGTTACCTGAGCTTAGCCCAACACGATTAGCACAGGACACAGAATCCTGAGTGTCTGGGTCAGGGTGTGGCATGTGTGGTCCTCTGGAGGCCCTGCCTGCTGGACCGGAAGGACCCGAGACAGCCTCGGTCAGTCACCATCCTTAGTCTCATATTTCAGCTGAGGCCTTTGTGGCTGACCTAGTGGAGCACTGGGAGCTGATGTTTGTCCCTCTCCTCTCCTGGGGCCTCCTGTGGGGGTAGAGGAAGTAATATGTCCTGCCTGGGGGAGCCCCTAGGAATTCTCCGGAAGAGGGCCAGTGGGTTTCTCTGCAGTGTGGATGGAAAGAGCTGTCTTGTGCTAGAGGAGTCTGAAGCACTCTCCCTGGACCTCAGAGCAGAGCTTGAGATGAAGAGAGGAGGATCTCACCGGGGAGACCTGTCCTGACCTCGCTTCTCTGAATCCATGGTCCTGGTGAGAAACACCAGGAGTTCCTCTACCAAGACACCATGAGGCAGGGCCCTTTCTTAGGAGGTGTATATGAAAGCCCCTTTGGGAAAAGTAGTACAATGTATGTCTGTATGTTCCTATATGATACAAGCGTGTGTGTATCTGTGCATGCATACATACATGCATTCAAGCTTGTGTGTGTGTCTGTACATGCATGCATACAAACTTGCGTGTGTGAATACAAGTTTTTATGTGTGTCTGTGCATGCATGTATACAAGCTTCTATGTGTGTCTGCGTGTGAGTTTGTATGTGTATGTCTGTGTACATGTATGCATACAAGCTTTGCATGTTTTATATCATTGTGCTTGCTTGTATGAGTGTATGTGTGTCTACACGTGTTTGTGTGTGAGTGTATGTAAGCTTATATGTCCATGATTGTGTGTCCATGTGTGCATGTGTTTGAGTAATGCAGCGTTTGTGTACCTTTGTGTATGTTTTCACGTGCCTCTGTGTGTGTGTGTGTGTGTATGTGTGTGTGTGTGTGTGTGTGTGTGTGTGTGTGTGTGTACATGTATGGCGCATGGCCAGCTCTAACCTGAGGAGCAGAGGCATTCTGTGGTTATAAACAAGGCTGGTTTTATATTCCCATCTGACCGCAGAGTGCACAGATCAGAGCAGAAGCCATGCATTTCCACACCTGGTGGGGAAGGCGACTGTGCTTTATAAGTCCCTCTGGCCAGGAGGGGGCTGGGCAGTGGCAGCAGCTGAAACAAGGTGGCTCCAGATGGAGGGGGGCAGCTTGGTGACTGTGCGCCCTGGTTTCTCTAAAGGAAAAGATATACGGGAGCAGCCTGTTAGCTAATCAGCAGCAAGGAGAAAGTCCTGACAGCAAGCAAAGAAAACTTAGCTGGCAATAAAACAAGGGGCTTTTATAGTGGTTTTATGGGGACATTTCCACTTTGGGGGTTATTACGGTTAGTGCCTTGTGACAAAAGCCACATTTGCATATCACTAGTGATGGAGGCTGGGAGCTGGGAGCATGAATTCAGAGCAGAGTCCCTGCAGAAGCAAGCAGGATGACAGTTATTGAGAGCCGGGTGTGCATGTCTGGTGTTAGTTACTGCTTGCTGTGTCCTGCGGAATGTAGATTTCTAGCCCCGTGAGTTTTCTGGGGCTCCACACAGGAGCTCTGTCAGGCCTGCAGGTAGGGATGGAGTGGGACAGCCTCTGAGTGGGCAGGGCAGGGCAGGGCAGGGGCACGGCTCCAAGAGGCTGCTGTCAGGCTGACCTTGGCAACAGGCTGCTACAGAAGGGCTCTGGGAGCAACAGGGGGTCTGCCTAACATGCCGAGCGCACACCGCATACAGTTAATCCGCTTAAAGGTTATTTTTAATTTGTGAGCCTGTGTGTGTGCTGCCCGCGGAGGCCAGCGGCACTGGGTCTTGGGGCCGGTGCTACAGGCAGTTGCGAGCTGGCTGACGTGGGTGTTGGGAACTGAACTCGGATCCTGTGCAAGGGCAGCAGGAGTTTTCACCCGCCGAGCCGTCTCTGCAGCCCGTGCATTCACCTGAAGTTAGAATCCGGGGCTTTTTGTGTAGTCACAGAAGGACACAGTCCACAGCACAGTTGAGTGTAGCTCGTTTTCATACCCCGAGAGAAAACCCTTCACCCTGACCCCTTGTCTGATGTACCCTCAAGCCATCACCCACACAGCCCTCTCCCTGGACACTTAGGCACAAGGATCCCCAGCTGCTCCTTCTCTGTGACTGCTCTTGCACTCTCCAGAGTCAGTGCTGGAGCACTGTCAGAGCGCTGTCCCCTTGGTGGCCAAATGAGCTCCTGTCCAGATTCATCGCTTTGGTTTGCGTCTTAGGCCTCCCTCCCCCTTTCCGGCCAGTTCCCTTTCTTATTTTGAAAGACAGTCCTGTCGTGGGGCTGGGGAGACGCTTGTCACACAAGCATGACAACCCGGATTTGGTTCTCAGATCCCACATAAGAAGCTGGGTGCACAGCGCTGTGCTCCAGTGATCCCATCGCTGCCGGGGACAGAGATGGAGACCTGGGACCCACTGGCCAGCCAGTCCAGATGAATCTCTGAGAGACCCTTTCTCAGAAAACAGGGTGGGCGGCTTCTAAGGAATAACACTTGAGTTGTTCTCTGGCTTCTCCATGCCTCACACTCCTGCACACGCGCACACGCGGACACACACACACACACACGTACAACTACCCACAAACACACCCCACAAAGTACACCTATCCCCCTGACAAGTGCAACTTCCCCAGACACACAAGTGCGTCCATTACAAGCATGAACACATGCACACATGCTGAAAGAAAGTGCTAGTTGAGCCTGTCGGGCCCCTGAGGTCTCATTGAGAATGGTCTTCTGGATTGCGGATGAAGCAGCGGATCTTGAGGAAGAGGCCACGAGAAAGGAGAGAGAGAAACTCCGTGTCCTTTCCGCCTTCTGACCTGGCTATCACAGGCCTTAGGCCCGAGGTTGAGGTTCTGGAAGACGGCTTTGCTGGTTGCCACTCAGGGAGCTTCCTCTGCCCGGGGGCCCTCAGCATCTGTGTCGAGGTTTCTCTGGGGATGTTGGTGTGACCTTGGGCTCCAGAGCTGGGCAGGCTGTGGTCCCTGCTTAGCCCTCCTCCCTGCCAGCTGTTCTGCATGGCATACTAGGCTTGCTATGGAGGTCTGATTGAGTCTTCCTGGGGAGTGGAGTGGGCATTCTGGTCTCCCAGAGAGTAGCCTTCCAAATGAAGGTCTAGGGTAGTCAAGGTGAAGGAACAGCTGTGTTGTGACCGGCCTCAGAGCAGGACTGAAGCCTTAATGTCCCATTTTTCCTCTCACAGAAAGTCAGGAGGCTCCCTCCGTGACTCAGCTCCTAGTCTTAATTATGCTGCTATGTAAATATTTCTGAGGTCCCTTGGTTTTCTCAGTTGGCATTATATCACCGTTAATAACTGGAGGGCACGTTATAAATATGCACACTAATAATAAGGCATTAACTCGCAGAGCGTCAATGAATTGCCAAACGGAGCATCAGCAGCTTGCTGCTCCCTTTGCAGCCTAGCCCAGACCCTTTCCTCCTACGGCATCGACCCCAAGAATCCCACCAGGCCCCTCGGCCCAGTTAGCACCCAGGAGTGGCAGCTGCCTCTGTGTGTGCCAAGGAAACCGCTCTCGGCCCGGACTGAGTGTGTTCCCTAGCATTCAGGGGCTTCCCAAGAGACAGGCGCTGCTTGTCCTGGCTTGCCCCATCTCGGAGTTTCGACAAGAGGGCCAGCTCTTCTCCTTGTTCATGGAAAAATTGTGACGATCACAGCCCCAGAGTGCAGAAACTTCATGAGTAATATCGCAGCTCACCACCCAATAGACAACTTCGTAGTCACGGCAGCTGCACTGTCAGAGATCCTTTGATCGTGTGTATCTCCGAGGGCCGCATGCTGTGCTGAGCTGGCCACGGCGGACTAATGAGTAAGCAGGCAACGGGAGTGGATGTGGTCAGTGTGTGTTTCCCCATACTGGGGCCACTGGAGCACCTGTTCTGGGTGGACATACATGATCCACCCTGGGTGTCCAGGGAAGGCTCATGGGAAGTACTCTGTAAGCGTAGATCTGAAGGAGGAATAGGAAATGGCCTGGTAAAAGGAGACAGAGTAGAGGCGCACAGGAGGCCTGGGATGGGGTACACTGAGGTAAGTGGCGGTCTGTTTGGGTGACTGGTCTGGCTTGCCAACTTGGTATTATTTGCAAGGGTGTTTGCTTTATCCTTGATTCAGAGGTGGGTGTTCTGGCCCTAGAAAGCTTCTGGCTGTGGTAGAAGCAAGAACGGTAGCTGAGACACCAGGGGAGCATGGGAGCAGGGATCCTGCAAAGTGCGTGCCCCATGAGCTTCGGATGCACTAACTCTGCTGTGGAGCAGGATGCAGGCTGTGTCCAGACCCAGGGCCCGGGCAGGAAGGAGGCAGTGCTTGTGGAAGTGGCAGGGGCAGCCGTGACCTGAGTGGGACCTGATGGTCGAGGGCCCACTGTAGTGGGGCGGCTGCGCGTGGGGAGGTGTCCTGGGCTCCAGACACTGGACCGCCATTCACCTGTAACCATGCTTGGCCTCTCGCCCAAAGGCGCTTCAGGGTGGGGGAGAAGGGCCAAATGGACCCCTGATTCTAGTGGTACGCTCGAGGGACAGATTTCTGGGTACAGACCGTGGCGAGAAGGGATGGCTATGTAGCTCAGCACACTTCCCACGTCTCCGTTTGTTTCCTTGGGCTCTGAGCTGGACTCCTCTCACAGGGCTTCTCTGGGAGCGGACGAAGGGGCCTGGGGTGGGCCGCTGCTGTTTTTCGTTTTACAGAGCAGTGCCTGGGTGGAGCTCCTGCCCGCTCAAGCCGGTTTAGGCTCACCCTGTCGTTCTACGTCCACTTCCATCAGCGATGGGTGCAGGCTGCGGTTCTGAAATCACTAAAAATGACAGGCAGTGGCAGCGCTGGTCCGGGATACCTTGTGCGCCCCTCCGTTCTCCCCTCGGTAGCTGAGTCCCCAGCCCTAGCCTCCAGTCAGCCCGTTACTCTGAGCACCTTTTAAAGCAGGAATTTGTTTTTGTTAACGATCCTCCCGAAATCCACAGAGAGAGGGCTAGTTTTGTTTGCTGCCACGGTTGTATTTGACACGCCCTAGCATTGCCCGGAGGGCAGAGGGCAGGAGGTGGAGACTTGGCTAGAGGTCGTCTTGCCTCTCGGCCTCCTCAGTGCAGGAGACACACCCAGGAGGCTTGCCAAGGCGAACAGGCTCCCAGCCCGCGTCTCCAGCTGGCAGGAACCAGCTTTCTGCATCTGATTCTTAAGCATTTGCAGGGAACAACAGGCACCCTAAAAAGAGCCACATCTGGCCAAACGGTCTTAAATAAAGACAAAAGAAAAAAAAAAGCCAAGCAAAGACACCTCCTTGTACTTTGGAGTAAATTAGCATCGATTTGACCTTTGACAAGTGTTTGCGTTTTCACTTTTTTCATATTTGGCGATGGGAACCTGCTTGGTGAGCACTTGGTGCACCGCATCCACGTTCTGTGCGCTCTCTACCTCTGAGATGCTGCGGGGACCAGGCTGCTGGCCCAGAGCCGGCCCCGCCCTCCGACCCTGCGTTCTCAGGGCTGTCACAGGGAGCCTTGCTTCCCCGTTCCGCCTGGCGGCGCTGGAGACGGTCAGGGTTTTGAGCCTGCCAGGCAATGACTCACTGCTGAGCCAGATCTCCGCCCCGGTTTCACTTGTTCTGAGACAGGACCTTGCTAACTTCCCCAGGATGGCTTTGAACTTCACAATGCCCTCACTTCAGCCCCTCAAGTACGGACCTGTGGCATCAGTCCCCATGTACCTGGCTGCCTTGAGAGCTGGCTGTCAGCCAGGGAGTGTTATCAAAGGGGCCATAGCAGAATCACAAGAGGAGGGCGGGGAAAGAGCAGACCTCCCTCCCTGTCCACATGCAGACTTGGCCTGGTTTATTTGTTTTTTTTATTATAATTACCGTCTTAGTCACTTTTCCTGTTGTGGTGATAAAATATTCTGACAAAGGCAACTTAAGGGAGAACGGGTTTGCTTTGGCTCACGGTTCAAAGGGCCCGTCCATTTTGGTGGGGAAGTCAGGCCAGTAGGAACATGGATAGCTGGTCTTGTCATAGCCACAGGTGCCCACCGTCTCTTCTTGTTCTGTGGAGGCTCCAACCCTGGAACTGTGCTGCTCACAGTGACTGGGTCTTCCCCCTTGATTGACCTAATCAAGGTGATCTCTCAAGAGCATGCCCAGATGTCTCCCAGATGACTGTAGATCTTATCAAGCTGACAATGGAGATCAGCCACTACACTGTGGTTTTGATGAGAACACTCAACAGGAGCTCTGTCTCAGCACACTTGGAAGTGTTCAGTGTGGCTCTGTTGTCTGCAGGCCTAGCCTGGTGCAGTGAGTCACCAGAATGAGTGTTTTCTTGACTTGATCCTCTGGGGGGTGGACACGTAGATAGTTCCCACATTTCATGAGTATGGCGGTGGTATTCATATACATGTGCATTCATGTACTGTGTATGTGTTCTCATGCATGCAGGTGCCTGTGTGCGTGTGTGTGCTTGTGTGTGTGTGCTTGTGTGTGTGTTATGTGCTTGTGTGCGTGTGTGTTGTATGTGTATATGTGTGTGTGTGCTTGTGTGCATGTGTGTTGTGTGTGCATGTGCTTGTGTGTGTGTGTGTTTGTGTGTGTGTTTATGTGCTTGTGTGCGTGTGTCTTGTGTGTGCATGTGCTTGTGTGTGTGTGTGCTTGTGTGTGTGTTATGTGCTTGTGTGCGTGTGTGTTGTGTGTGTGTTATGTGCTTGTGTGCGTGTGTGTTGTGTGTGCATGTGCTTGTGTGTGTGTGTTGTGTATGTATATGTGTGTGTGTATGCTTGTGTGTGTGTTATGTGCTTGTGTGTGTGTGTGTGCGTGTGTGTTGTATGTGTGTTGTGTGTGTGTTGTGATTGTGTGTGTGTGTGTGTGTGTGAAGGCCAGAGGACAGCCTCAGCTATCATCCTGATAAGTGCCATCCGCCTGCTTTGAGTAAGGATCTCTCGCTGGCCCAGAACTCATCAATAAGCTGCTTGGCAGGCCATCGACTTCCAGAAGCCCTTGACCTTTACCTCCCCAGCTCTGGCGTAAGTGCGGTCCATCATGCCCAGTGTTCTCTGAGTTGTATTCTACATTCATTCATTTGCTGACTTTGGGTGTGTGTACGTGTGCATGCCTGTGCGCACCTGGAGGCCAGAGGCTGTCAGCTGTCTGCTGTGTCAGTCTCTGCTTACACCTTTGAGACAGGGTCTCTCTCTGAACCTGGGGCTAGGCTGGTGGCCAGGAAAAGCTCCAATAATCTTCCTGTCTCTGCTCCCCACAGCCCTTGGGTCAAGGCATGTGCGTAGCTATACCTGGCTTTTTATGTAGGTTCTGGGGATTCGAACTCGGGTCCTCATGCTTCCGTACAAGTGCTCTTGCCCACTAAGTCAGTTCCACAGACCCACAGCTTGCCTTTCTATGTGGGTTCTGGGGATCAAACTCAGATCCTCATGCTTGCAAGGCAAGCTCTGTATAGACCAAGCTACCCCAGCCTTTGACACTGGGGTTTTCATTCTTTTGGGAGACACTCAGGAGTGCTATGGCCTGTAGCCCAACGTGTCCATCTTGAATATGCTTCCAAACCTCTTGCCCAAATGAGATGTGTTCCTCATGGAGTCATGTGACTCTCAGCAGGCATAGCTCACTAGAACTGTGGTGACTTCACCCTACAGCCTTGAGAGTCCATGATGGGGCTGTTTCCCCTCATCCTGGGGTGGCTGGGACGGGTCAGAGCTTAAGCTGCTGCTGATGCCATGCCCACGGTGTCTGGGTCAAGAGAGCTTTCACATCTCAGAGCCTCATTGCTCAAAAGAGCTCCCCTTGGGGCGGTGAGGTGGTTCAGCGGGTGAGCACGTCCCTGCCACCAAGCTCGAGTGACCCAAGTTCCCAACCTGGGAGTGACGCTACTGAAGAAGTAGGCTGACTCCCGCAAGTTCTCTCATTGCGGCACACACGTGTGCACATACATGCGTGCACACGGGAAACTTCCCGGGAGGAAATACATCTGAAATCGAGCTCGAAGCCGTGGAGCTCATTTGACATTCAGCTTAGAATGGCAGGCTCTGTGAATGTGCGGGGGCCCCGCCCCGTGTGCACAGCAGCTTGGGACCCTGGAGCTCGGCGTGGGCTGCTCCGCTCTGTAATATATCTTGTTCTTAGCGCCAGGAGCCACCACAGCGACTCAGGTGAGGAACAAGGAGAGGGAGGAGCCGGGAGCAGGAGGGGAAAATTGGAGTCAGAGAATCCAATTTTTCATACCGTAACAAAACAATGTGGTTGTGTATTCCCATAATGTCCCTTCAGTTTCTTGGGGTCTGGAGTTGCATCTATTTTTAAAAACACTTGGACCCATAACTCTGCTTTATGTAGACCAGTGGGAGGGTCTCTGGCTTGGAGATTTAATGTAAAATAAACTTTAAATGGGGTGGCACACAGTACGGTAGCCTGTACTCGGAGACAGGCAATTCTTAAGCAGGCTGAGGGATTGATGTCAACAGTCCCTGAGTGGGGTCTGTCCTGGAGCAAAGGGCTTTCCGTGAAGTGAGGGGATAATTCAGAAAAATGAGCTTATCTGCCTTCATTCCTCCTGTTCCTTCTGCCCAATCTACTTCTTATGAGGCTGGCAAGTGTCCTCTTTGGCCTCGAGGGCTGGGAGGCTGCCCAGAGGGAGATCATGAGGAAGCTGGACTTCCATCATGTGGTAGAACATTCTAGACAATTAACCCAGATGTTAGGACTGGCTTTCTGCACGGGCGCTCAGCTCAGTAAACTGAGGCTCAGGTGGAGAGTCATGCTGTGCTTTCCAGGTCAGTGCTTTGGGTTGGGACCATCTTAGGGCCACATCAAACCAGAGCTCTCTCTGTCCGTCTCCTGTGGGTCCCAAGCGTCTCGTCTTGTTTTCATTCGGGGAGGTTTTCCTGCTACCGTCCACCGCACCTACCCAAGCCCTGGAACTGCAGCGGGCTCTGAGAAGCATCACTGCAAACTCCACTGGAGATATCTGAATTAGAGATGGTTGTGAGCCGAGGTGCGGGTGCTGGGAACCGAACCTGGGTCCTCTGCTCTTCTAAGAGTGCCGGATTATCAGCCAGCACATCATCACTGAACTGCTGGCTGGAATTTACTTGTTGCTACTGGTTGTGTATTTGAATAACATTTTAAAAGTTTCTCAGGGCTGGGAAGATGGGTCAGTTGGCAGAGAATTCAGTGCTGGAGAAGAGGAGTCAGGAGGATCCCTGGGGCTTGCATGTCAGCAGACCCATCTTCTTGGTGAGAGACCCTGTCTCACTCAGGAGGTGCGGAACGGTAAAGACAGTGGTGTTGACTATAGCTCCAACATGGATGTTCACACGCACCTGCACATGTATGCACATGAGCACAGATGGACATGTAGGTATACAGGCCAGAGCTTTCCATTCGGTCACAATTAAGGTCTCACTCTCTTCTGCTCGCACCGTTTACTTGTTCCCAGAATCCTCTCCCCTACGCTCAATGTCTTTCCCGGGGTTTTGAGACATTTTTCTGGAATCCTTTAAGGCTCATTCTTTGCTTCCTTCACCAGGATCCCCTCACGTGACAGCAGCCCGGGAGAAGCGGTGCTTCCTGCTCTGCCCCACAGTTCTCTGGCCATTGTCTCAAAAAAATAAAATGTCAGTTGCCGCTGAGTCCAGGAATTGCCCGTGGCTGGTGAGGCGGATATGAATTAATCATCTCGGAGAATCCCCCTAAATGTCAGACTGGAGTCGTCCCAAGGCACTGGGAGTGCAGAGAAGATTACATTCCCTTGTTTCAATCTAATTAAACCCAGTTCAGGGCCCCACTTGCCACCATTAGAGGTGGGTCCCAAAGCAGGGGTTTCTGGGGCTCCTCCCCCCCAGACTGTGCTGTGTGAGAACCCCGGGGCTGGACATCCAGAACGAGCCCTGTCTGTGTGCAGCCGCTGCAATAGGTCCCTCTCGGGTGGCCCTTCTGATGGCTTCACACCTTGCCAATCGGGGCCGCTGGGAGCCTGGATCAGCTGGCAGGCACCACAGCCTTTGTGTCCTGTCCTTGAAGGCCCCAACCCTTCTGAGGCATTTCTTGGTGTTGCTGAGGCCGGCCAGTCTTGGGGCGACATGCTTCCCCAGAGCGCAGAAAAGCCTGAATCCCAACGCCAGCTTCTGTCTGAGCAAATCCCTAGAACTTGCCACTTCGCAGGGTCAGCTTAGAGACTGCCAGGCGGCGTTCCTACAGGGCAACCAAATGTCTTGTTCCAGCCTTGAAACATAGGCCAATTATTTTCTTCCCATTAGGGGTAAAAAATGCTAATCAAATCATCATTTACCCAAGTTTTTGTTGGAACAAATGACAGAGAGAGAGGGAACCATTTTTCTTTTTCCTCCCAGTGCCAGGGTTGAACCCAGGGCCTCAGGCCTCAGGGGCAAGCACTGTGCCTCTGACCTACAGCCCATCCTACCTTCCCCCCACTTCAGATGAGTCTACAAAGCACGCAGTATTTTGACAGGTTACTATGCCAACTTACATCCTCATGAAGTGCCCTGAGTCGGGTGTCTCTGTGAAGGGCTTGTGCCTCTGCTTTGCAGGGGAGGAACCCTCTTTGGGGGGAACTTACTGGGAGAGACAGTACTGGGTGGGACTCCACTGATGAGGGTCTAACTGGGGGAGACTCCTGGGGGAGGGTGCTGGTGGGAGGGACCCTGCTTGGGGACTCTGCTGCATGGGACCCCATTGGAGAGGGTCCTTCTTGAGGAAGACTTGGCTGGAAGGAGGATTCTTCTGTGGAGGATCCCACTGGAGGGGACTTTTAGGGCCAAGGCAGGGGCTGCCCCAGCCAGCCAGCCACACCCACAGGGAGCAGATCCCAGGCCTTCCGTAGTCCATGTTATTCCAGCCGCCATGTATGAGCCTCGGGGCCCCAGATACTCTGAAGAGGACTAAGAGTGAACCCTGAGAGACTCAGTGACAACCTGAGGACCAGCAGAGTGGTCTGGCTCTCATCAGTGCCCTCTAAGTGACCTTGGGCTTGTCTCCTGCTCTTACTGTCTGTTTTCATCAGGCTGGGGCTCCTCGGGAGCAAGACCTGTGTGCTGTTTGCTCCCGAATTCCTGGGAGATGTGCAGCCATTATTTGTTGAATGCAAGAATGACGAATCAATGAACTTGGGGGCTGAGCCTTGAGGGACAGGTGCTCGTCGGGTGGGTGAGATGGAGCCGTAGCGGGTCAGTCTGGTGGGGTGTGGGAGGAGAGCATTAACAGCTTTATGGGGTTGTAACTTACATAAGGAACAATCCATCCTCACTAAGTATGTGATTCAGAGGCTTTTAGTGTATTCCAAGCTCTGCAGCCATCATCGTACCTGGTTGGAACATTTCCATTATCCTCCCAAAGAAACCCGTTCTCGCCAGCTACCCCCACCCCCAGTCTCCTAGACTCCCTGTGGCTCCTGAAACCCTCATCCGTCTATGCCTGTGCATCTGCCTCCTCTGGACATCCTGTGGAATGAGACTCTCTGTGGCCTTTAGTGGTGATTTCTGGACACCCAGTTGCAGCCAGTGCTGTCCCCTCTGGTGTCACATGATACTGATACGGTGGAGGTAGGGCCAGCCAAGTGCACACGGCTGCTGACCTAGTCAGCTGGGGATTTAGGTAGGATGGAGGAAGTGGGGTGTCAGGAGGGGTGGCCCTGTGGGCGTTTCCTGTACTCTGTAGACGGGAGAGCGTGGAAGTCACAGACAGGAGCAAAGGGAGAGGAGTGGAGGAGGACCAGTCAGCGGGAGCGAAGGAGAAACCTGACAAGTCCGGCCTGGGGTGCTGGGGTGGAATCTGTGGCTTCTGGTAGGAAGGACGGGGTCCTCGCCCGCCCTTTGCCTTTGCAGCCGCAGCGATTCAGTTGTCTGTCTGGCTCTGGAGTGAGGTCCCAGGGGATGAGAACTTCTGCCTTGAGAAATTTGCCTTTGAGAGCAGATGGTCGGCCGGCCTCCGGAGCAGGTGGACACTAAGCATCAGGGAGCTTCTGTAGGGGAGAAGCACTGGGCAGAGAGGATCGAGAACGTTCCAGACCCAAGCCAGGCAGGGGCCTGGATGGGAGAAAGATGGCAGCGTGTGGATACAAATGTGTGCTGACGTCGAGGACACACTGGAAGGCAGGACGGTAGCAGCAGATGTGTGAACACATAAATCGGCCACATCGAACACGTTTACATTGCTGTGGTACCAACTGGTTGATGGCGGCGACACGGTGAGTTGAGCTTTTTAGTGTACACTGCAGCACCCACTCATCATGGTGGCCTTCTGGGTAGATGGTGTCACTTCTGCTCCTTTACAGATGTGGAAGCCAAGGCTTAGAGGCAGCCAGTCCTTACCTCAAGTCACCTTTGTCGAAAAGTAGCCAGGCCTGGGTTCTAGATCAGTTTTCATATGCGGTGAAAGTCACGAAGAACCATGCCTTGTTTTAGGCCAGGAAGCTTTGCTTTGCTGGCCAGGCCTACAGGTGACATCTCAGTGCAGCAGGTATTTATTTAGAGGCTAGTTGTTTGGCCTATAAAACTGAATAAGACATATGCCTGGGCTGAGGAGTTGACTCAGTCTGGAAAGCTCTTGCCTTGAGAGCAGGAGGACCCAAGTTCGAGCCCCAGCACTCACATAAAAAACTGTTTTGACCGATGCTTACACCAGTGCTGGTGAAATGGGATTCAGAAGGATCCTCAGAACTTGCAGCAGCTGGCCTGGCCTGCGTGATGAAGTTCTGGGTCAATGACAGATGCCATTTCAAAAGACAATAAGATGGGCAGTGTGTAGGGAAAAACACTCTTGAAGTCATCCTCTGACATCTATGCAGTCTCCTCTCCCCAGATTAAACACGCACACACACACACAGACACACACACACACACACATATATATACACACACAGACACACACACACACACACACATATATATACACACACAGACACACACACACACACACACACACATATATATACATACACATATACACATACACACACACAAACAGGCACATACACACACACACACATATACACACACAGAGACACACACGTACATACATACACACACATATGTATATACATACACATACATACACACAAACAGGCACATACACATACATACACACACAGACACAGACACACACAGACACATACATACACACACATACACACATTGTCACACAAACAAGTATACACATGCACTCAGATGCATGCACTCACATACACATATGTACACGCACATGTGCACACATATACACATGTACACACACATTTATTCTCCCTCTTCCTCTCTCTGTCTCTCTGTCTCTCTGTCTCTCATACCCTTAACTGGGGCATCTGAGACAGATGTAAAAAAGCTACCCCCAGTCCCACAGGACCCCTCCTGGGAAATGCTGATGGAACGTTTGCTTAGAAAATAATGGAGCTGCCAGGAGGTCGGCTCCCTCCTGCAGGAGGCAGAGCGGGGTCCCGAGCAGATCCCAAAGGACAGGAGATGCCGAGGCCCTGGTCCTTGTCAGGTAGCTAGCTTGCTAGTGTGCCTAGAGGGCAACATGACAACAAGGTGAGCAGGAAGCAGGATAGAAAGATCCAGAAAAACCTGGAAGAGAGCTGGCCCCAGGGACCTGTCATGGAAGGGCAGCCGCTGCCCCCTCCCCTGGAGGAAGCCGCTCCAGCGCTGCTGCCCCAGGAGCTGCTTCCCTACCCGCTTCAGGTGCCTCCTCCAGCTCCGGTTCCATGTTCTGCGGGTCAGAACCTTTCCATTCTGCACTCAGAGGCTAAATGGCTCTCCAGCAGCTCAGGGGGAAGAGAGCCATCTCAAGAGACAGGAGGAGGCTCCGGAAGAACAACCATCCCTGTGCTGTGCTTTGCAGCCTTCTGGAACCTGAGCGGCTTTTAGAATCTCAAGCCACAATTTGTATTCAAATGAAGGTCATTTGAAAGGTGTGACATAGTAAACAGCCATTATTTCATTTTGATGGTGGCACTAAAATTATAGTGATGGTTGGATTATTTTAGTGGTGGGCCATTACCATCTCCCTAAAACACTTAGAGAGGGGGGTCTTAGCGTAGTGCTGTGTGCCCCAAATTAAGAGAAAAACACAAAGCTGGGGTGCTGTGCATTTGGAAAGGATCCCACACGCGTGGGGCAGCGCTCTGTCCCTTCTGTGCGTGGCCCTCCTAGGGCTCTGTTTCCTCGGGGCGGGGCACAGGGCAAGGAGGCTGCTGGTGCCTCCCGTTGTGGGCAGAGAAGAGCCCCTCCCCTAGCCCACTTCTGCCGCTGAAGGCCTTGGAACCCACCCCGGGACCTTTCTTCCCTTCTTCAGAAGACCAGCCCAGCGAAGGCCCTTGGAGAGCGAATCCACCAAACCCTCCCAGCTCCTCATGGAGACCCAGCTGGGAGCTGGGCCAGCGCAGCAGGGAAGCCTTTTCAGTAGGACTGGGCTAGCACATCCAGGACCTCCAGGATAGGGTGGGCATGTTAGTCAGGTGCCTATTGCTGTCATCAAGACCATGAACAAGCCGCCTGGGGAGGAAAGGGTTTATTCCGCTTAGATGTCCTCTTTATAACCCCTCATTGAGGGACGTCAGGGCAGGAGCTCAAGGAAGCAAAAACTGAAGCAGAGGCCACTGGGGAACACTGCTTCCTAGCTTGCTCCTCATGGCTGCTCAGCTTGCTTTCTTATACACCCATGACCACCCGCCCAGGGGTGGCCCTGCCCATAACGGGCGGGGCCTTCCCATGTCAATCATCAATCAAGAACATGCCCCACAGACTTGCATACTGGCTAATCTGGTGGAGATGTTCTCTTAGCCTGGGTTCCCTCCTTCCAGAAGACTTTAGCTTGGGTTAAGTTGACACATGACCCAGCACAGTAGGTCGCTGTTGGGTACTCTCATCCCCGATCTTCCTACTGTCACTGGGCATCCAGACTCCTCTCTCCTCTTCCAAAGGCCCAGGCTCGTCTCTCTGGCCAATAAAGAATGCTTCAAAGAGACATTGGGGCTGAAGGGAAGGGGAACCTTCAGTGCACCCGGAGTCACAAGCAGCTGGATGTTGAGAGCCCCGAGGGACTTCCCCTATGTGGTACAGCCGACATAACACATGGGCACCGAGGGGGGAGATGTTGTCCCCAGGTGCGTGGCTCCCTTATCTGAAACTGCTGGGGTCAGCTGTGCCACAGAATCCATAATTTTTCAGATTTCTGCAGAGTTAAAGTGTGTTCATACGCTCTGGCAGCTGGTGGCGTTAGGAAGCACACACATGAGCAAACATTCCCACGGCGGAGCATGAATATGTATGCGGGAGACAAGAGCTGCAGCCCTGTGTTGGTTCCGATCAGGCTTTGCCGTCAGAAGGTGCCAAACTTGGGCTCGGTGGGTAAATTTGCTGTTTAAGCATGGGGACCCAAGTTCATTCTCCAGAACCAGTAAAAAGCCATCTGTGGTGGCCTGTGTTTGTAATCTCAGGCCTGGGGAAGCCGAGACAGATGTGGGGTGGGGGTGTGTGTGCTAGCCACTCAGCCTAGCTGCACTGGTGAGCCACAGGCCAATGAGAGACCCTGTCTCAAGGAAGACAAGGTTGTCCTCAGGAGTGCAGCAAATCTTTGTTTTTCACATGGGTGTGCACACTGACATGTATGCATACATGGGTGTGAGCGCACCAACACATATGTATAATGTGTGTGTGCACACTGACACATATGTATATATGGGTGTGAGCACACCGACACATATGTATATGTGTGTGTGTGCACACCGACACATATGTATACGTGTGTGTGTGCACACTGACACATATGTATACATGGGTGTGAGCACACCGACACATATGTATACGTGTGTGTGTGCACACTGACACATGCATACATGAGTGTGTGCACACTGACACATCATACATGCAGTGCACCCCGACACATATGTATACACAAACACATGCTCAAGGTACCAAATGTAAGGAAAACATGGGTTCTGTGTAGATATGCCCATTACATGAGTGTGTGATACATAGTTTTGCACGTAATACACGATCTACTCTGTTGTATTTTCAAATAAACACATCCATGTGTTGTAAACACTCACACAGACCGATGGCTCCTTGGCCCTCCACCTGCCACCTCCGCCATACTGAGCTATGCTGTAAGCCCACAGAACACCCTCCAGAACACTCTCTGATGTGTGTGGATGGTCAGCGTGAGGACTCCCCTGGACATGAACTTCCCGAGATGCTCTCAGGAAGTGTTGTTTTGAGCTAAAGGTGATGGGCAGCCTGGACTCTGCTGCTAGGCAACCGCTGCCCTTTTCCATGCCGTCTGCAGTAACTGGGAATTGCTTGGAAAGTGAGGGCGGACCTCTTGTCCACCTGCTCCTGGAAGGCGGAAGGACCTGGCTGGTCACCCTCTTCTGACAGTGCTCTTCAGACTATAGAGCCTCTGACCCCGTTTCTGACGTTGCTCAGTGTCCTCTTCTGTGTGTGTGTGTGTTTGGTATGAATGTGTGTGTATGTGTGTGTGTGTGTGTGTGTAGTGTGTGTATGTGTGGTGTATGTGTGTGTGTGTAGTGTGTGTGTATGTGTGGTGTATGTGTGTGTATGTGTGTGTGTGTGTAGTGTGTGTGTATGTGTGGTGTATGTGTGTATGTGTGTGTGTGTGTGTATGTGTGTGTGTGTGTGGTGTATGTGTGTGTATGTGTATGTGTGTGTGTATGTATGTGTATGTGTGTATGTGTGTGGTGTGTATGTGTGTATGTGTGTGTATGTGTATGTATGTGTATGTGTGTGTGTATGTGTGTGTATGTGTGTGTGTATGTGTGTAGTGTGTGTGTGTGTATGTGTGTGTGGCATGCGCACACGCGTGCATGTATGAATGTGGAAGCCAGAGCACAATCTCAGGTGTTTTTCTCAGACGCCGTCCACACTGGCTTTTGAGACAGGTTCTCTCAGTGGCTTGAAACTCACAAGTGAATCAGAATGGTTTGCCAGGGAGCTGCAGGGATCCACGTGCCTCCACTATGCCTGGCTTTCTGGCATGGGTGCTGGTTCGCCCCAGCCTCTGCTACTCTCGATAGTTCACTCTCAAACCGTGTTGGAAACAGAGCTGCAGGTCCCCATTGTTTTTATCCTGTACTAATTCAAAAAATTTCCCCTTTAATTAAAAAAAATGTGAGTATGTGTGTGTACGTGTGTGTCTCTGTGTTTGTGCGCATGTGACTATATGTGTGTGTCTTTGTGCGCATGTATGTGAGTCTGTTGCATTCCAGGGAACATTTCCTGCCTGGACTCTTGGTCCATGCTCTTAGAAAGTATCCAAGAGTGGGTTATTAAGACTGAGTCCCCGAAGCTTCTGCACTGAGGCTGTACCCGTGCCTGCCCGTGGGAAAGGCCCTAGCCTTTCTGCTCAGGGCAGAAGCACCTGCCCTCCTCCCCCGCTTCTTGACCCTCACATGTCCATTCAACAGCCTGAAGAGATTACTGGCACCCTGAAGTGAAAGAGTCTGGAGTCTTCTTAGCCGTGGGTCAGGTCATACATTTGAACTTCTCGTGGGTACCCCTGTGGTGCACAGTGCGCTTCCTGAGAAATCCATGTACCCGAGGCAGTTTTATGTGCCTTGGTCTTGGTCGCATGGTGCTCACTGACTGACCTCTGGGCTCTGTGGCTGTCAGGGCTCAGGCTTGGGAGTCCGCAGCAACAGCGAGGCTCTCCCGCTAGGTCACATGCAAAGGAGACGCTGTGAATGCACAGGGGGCTGCCAGGCTGGTTCCCAGGGGACAGTTATCACTGCCCTTTCCTGGGGCAGGTGGGGGGGATGGTCCTGGTCTTGCAGACCCCCACTATAAAGAGGGAGGATCCCCCAGGAGCTGGCGGACTTACGATGAGGGAAGGCTCACTGAGAAGGAGGGGACTGACTGGGAAGGTGGGTGACTCCGGCAAGATTCACTATGAAGGGAGAAGGCTCATTATGGACGAGAAAGACTTACTATGAAGAGAGAGACTCACTGAGAAGCAGGAGGATTTGCTGGGAAGAGAAGGAGCCCACTTTGAAGTGGGGGGGCCTTGCTGTAAGAAGGGAAGACCGACTGGGAAGAAGGAGGGTCCGTGGAGAAGGGGAGGGGCCCACTGTGAAGCGAGAGGATCCCTGCACGGAGCAAGGACCACGGTGAAGAGAGAGGCCCTCCGCCTGAGCTCTGTACACAATGTCCCCCCCCCCGCCCCGCCTCGTGAACTTCTTCCCAAATCTCTGTTGCAACAGGCAATGCACTGCTGTTTCCTGAGTATAATTTTTCTCCCCGAGAGGAAAGAAAACCCGCAGAATCTAATCCAGGCCTCCGTGAGGGAAGGGGCTGTTGTATCACCTGTCTGCTGACTTCTGTCATTGTGTTACATAAAAAAAAAATGCTTTCACTGGGAACCTGATACACATTTACAATCTCTGCGCATTTATTTTCTTTTAAGAACACATATAATAAAGCTCAAAGTTAATAGCATGAAAATAATTTCTACAATAGCAGTTGTAGCAAATCTTAGAATCGCAGGGGTGAAGGTGGCCAGACAGAGCGAGGCAATTATGTCTATTATTAGCAGTGCCCGGAAAGGATTGATGAACAGTGGGCTGTGTGTAAGCAGAACCCTTCGGACGTGAACTACATTTTAATAGTGGAATTCTCGTAGATTATAGCTCCCTTCATTAACATTTTCACACATCGCCGACTAACAAATGAGGAGAGAGGCCTTCTGCACGCCTGGATTTATTATGCTCCGGATGCTCTTGGTACCTCCGCACCGGCAGGAGTTTCATCTTCTAATCTCTGACTACGGGAGGATTAACTCTTCTTGGGCTGGCCTGTTTCCTTCAGGAATGGCAGGGCATTCTGAAAATGCAAACTCTGCACGTGCCTCTGTGTGTGTGTGTGTGTGTGTGTGTGTGTGTGTGTGCACGCGCGCATTCTGTGTACACAAGTTCACGTGGACCATGTTGGGTGCTGTCTTCAGTTACTCTCTACCTCTTTTGTTTTGAGCCAAGGTCTCTCACTGAACCCAGAGCTCATGGATTTGTTTAGCCTGCAGGGAGACTGCAGAGGTTCACCTGCCTCTAGCCAACAGAGGCTAGGAGTGCAGATCTGTGCCGGTACTCACGTATACACGGCTTTTATGTGTGCTGAGGATCAGAAACCAGGCCCTCAAGCTTGAGTGGCAGGCACTTCGCCAACGGAATCATCTCTCCGCTTCTCTGTGTACACTAAGCTTTAGAGAAGTCGCTCCTGGGTGCCATTCTCCTGGGTGCTTCCACAGTCTCCCACATTCCCCATGTTGGCATTTGTGGGTATTGTCACAGAAGGGAGGGGGTTGGGGAAGACCTGGGCCGTCTCATTAACCACCTTGACTGCTGCTGGCAGGTTTGCAGAAGGAAAACCTACCGCAAAGGTTTTCCCATTCAGGGATTGGAGATTCTCCCGGGCCATGGTGCCTCTCGGCTTCAGAGGTGGTCATTTGGCAGATTTGGGGTCCTATCCACAGGGTGATTGGTGCATCCTCTGTCCCAACATGGCAGGGGCACAGTCCAACTATGACACAGGCAATCTTGCTAGCCTGAGTCGGGGAATCCTTTCGTCAGGATCTGGGAACCGGCTGCCTGCAGAGAGAGGTTTCTGGCATAGTTCAGGAAGGAAAGCAGAGTGGCACTCTCCCTGGAGAAAGTCTGAGGAGAGGGAACATGGAGGAAGAATTACATTCTTATGGGATTTGCTTCCATACTGTGCATCCCAGAGCGGCTTCTGGGGTCATTTTTGGCCTCCCGTCCTTTGCGGGGTTTAGGCTGACACACATCGGTGCTACACCAGCAGTGGGAGTTTCCCCATCTCCCCTCCTCCCTAGGAGGAGCCCTTAAATAAAATTGATCAGCCTAGGACACACTTGGACTCTCAAAGCGAATCCTCTAGTTAGGATTCTGCCAGTGAATGCTGGGATCTGCAGGGATGCGCAGGGAGCACCCACACAGGCTGGAGGAGTGGTCCCACCCTATGGGGGAGCACCCAGGTTGTTCTGGAAGCGGGAGCTTTGAAGTCTCTGCCAACCCCCCTCCCCATTCCTGGCACCCTGTCAAGGGTTAGGGAATGCAGGAGGCAGGCCTGATGCTAGCCCAGCCTCGTTCTGCACAATCAGGAGCTATTGAAATGATCCTTTCAGCAGCACATGCCACAGATTGACTTCCACACAATAAAGCGGAGGAATTGTACAAAGCGATACTTCTTAGGTGGTGGGTACACAGATGGAAATTCAGTTAATGAGCTACAAGTCCCCAAATAGATTCTCAACTTGTTGTAATTACCCTGGAAAGAACCCCAGTAGAAACAGAAAAGCGCTTTCTGTGATCTGACACCCCCTGCATTATGGCAGGCAGTTTTCTCCATCCTCCGGGCTGCCTTGTCGGAACTGAACATCTTTGGTGATGAATTTCCACAGGCCCATCCAACAGGTAGGACCGGGCCACGCAGAAGCGAGTTAGCAACCCCCACCCTCCTCCCCAGGTTCTGAAGATGGAGGGGTTTGTATGGACTCAGGTAATAAGCAGAATGGGTCTTTAAAGAACTATACATAATTTTAATTTTTAAAAACCACACGTACGTGTGTGTCTGTATGTGTATGTGTGAGCCTGCGCACGAGCACAGCGCCCCTAGAGGCCAGCATGAGGCACTGCATCCCCTGGAGCTAGAGTTCATGCTCTTAACTGCTGAGCCAACTCTCCCCGCCTAGAATGGGTTTTCTAATAGTATACTGACCACGGTTCTCTAGAGGAACAGAACTAACAGAATGAGTATGTTACAAGGGGGATTAATTAGACTTGTGTCTAGGGTTAATAGTGCTGTGACCGGACACCATGACCAAAGTCACCGGGGAGGAAAGGGTTATTTCATTCACACGTCCACATCACTGGGGGAAGTCAGGGCAGGAACTCAAACAGGGCAGGAACCTGGAGGCTGGAGCTGATGCAGAGGCCTCGGAGGGTGCTGCTTACTTCTTATTGCTCAGCCTGCTTCCTTCCTTCCTTTTCTTCCTTCCTTCCTTCCTTCCTTCCTTCCTTCCTTCTCCCCCAAACCCCTCCCCCCCTTTTTTTTTTGAGACTGGGTTTCTCTGTTGTAACTCTGGCTGTCCTGGAACTCACTCTGTTGACCAGCTTGGCCTTGAATGCAAAGAGATCCTCCTGCCTCTGTTCCCCTAGGGCTGGGATTAGAGGCATGCACCACCACTGCCTGGTTCAGC
This sequence comes from Cricetomys ansorgei, assembly GCA_026225945.1. NCBI lineage: Eukaryota > Metazoa > Chordata > Mammalia > Rodentia > Nesomyidae > Cricetomys > Cricetomys ansorgei. The sequence goes on from JAMJFZ010000484.1 coordinate 4,220,556, forward strand.
CTGCTTTCTTATAGAACCCAAAACCACCTGTCTAGGGGTGGCCCTGCCTACAGCGAGTTGGGCCCTCTCCAATCAATCACTAATTAAGAAAAACAGCCCACTTTTATGGAGGCATTGTCTCAACTGAGTCTCCCTCCCTTGTTTAAGTTGATATGAAAACTAGCCACATAATTGGCTTGTGGAGTATGTGCTGGGCAGACAGACTATTAGTGACTGTGTGCATGCTGGAGAGATTAGAACCCAGCAGAGGTGCAGTCCATGGGGCTGGAGGAACCCTGGATTGCTGCTGGTCTCCAGTCCAGGATGGAGGTCCAGTGTTGGGTCTCTCAGACGATCCAATCAAGTTGAGAAGAGACATCCGTTCCCCTGATCCTACCACGAAGCGCTTGACCCAGAGTCCTACGAATAGCCAGTAAAGAATCTGCCTGGCTACCTGAAAGGCCGAGGAGGCCTTGACTTGGAGAACTGGGTAGAGCCCGTGGGCAGAGCCAATGCTAAGTGATGGCTCAGGCCTAGAAGTTCCCTTGGAAAGTTGTTCCTAGAGGGGAACATTAGCAGGGTTTGACCGGGATAGTAGAGTTGGAGCTGACAGGACCGGCAGAGTCAGGAGCGATCCCGCCCTCAGGGTCCTGAGGCAGGAGTCCTCTGGGGCCAGCTTCCTCCTCTGAGGAACAGCTTGGCAGTGGATGCGGCCTCTGCCAACTGTGCAACACTCACTGAGTAGCCTCACCTGCTCCATATTTATTATGGGCAACAATTTGACTAAGGGAGAATTTAGATTAATAACATTCAGGCCAGAGAAGAAATTTCCTCAGAGAAAGCGATTTACATGCACTCTGCCAGAAAGAGCCGTCTTGTCGTGTCAGCTCAAATAATGAAGTTGGAAATAACATGGAAGGTTAATAGGTCCAACTTATCTCCTTAGGATGGAGAAGGGAGATTTACTGTGTGCAGGCTGCTTTGCATATTTCCAGTGGGAATTGAAAGGTTTTTTTTTTCTTCCCCCAAACAAGATTTATGAGAACCCATGGTTCAAGGTATCTGCTGTGTTATTGCTTCTAAGCAAGACAGCGGCCTCTTCATCTGGTGGGTGCTCTCTCTCGGCTTTTACCAGGAGCCATCTCCCCTGGGTGACTTGCTGTGAAAATTTAAGTTTGCTTTGAAGGGAAAGCCAAAGGTTTGGAGTCTGGAAGGCCCACATTGCTTGTTTGCTGACTCCTAAGGAGAAGTTTAAACATCACTGCCTAGATGTTTAAGAGAAAAAAGAAAGATTATTCAAGCCAGGAATGGTATTGTATACCTTTAATGCCAGTCCCCAGGCAGCTGAGGCAGGCAGGTCTCTCTGAGTTTGAGGCCAGCCTGGACTACATGATGAGTTCCAGGCTAGCCTTCAAAACTCTGGCTCTGGGTCTGAGGAACAAGGAGACACAGAAGTGGGGGGAGAGAGGGCAGAAGGAGAAAGCCCAGAAGGATCCTCAAGGGGCGGGCCTCCTGGAATCCCCACCCAACCCCTTCTGCCCACGTCCCATTGGCTGACTCTCGTCCGCAAAGGGCTTGGGAAGACCAATCCGACCCCCAACCCCTTTCATGAAGAAGTCAGTGCCAGCTTTCAGGAAAAGCGCAAACGCTTAGCGGATTATTTTTAGACCTTGTTTCATGTTGAATGCAAGCTGTTGAAGTTCCTTTACACACAGCTCCAGCCACGTCCCACTTAATTTTCTTTCTCCCCTTCAATATTTTATTGAAAGAATTCCAGATGTAGAGAGTGGCTAAAGGGCTCACACAGCTTAGCGTTTTGCTGAGGTAGGGGTGCTGCCCTCAGGGGAAGAGCACTTGCCTCGTACAGCGACACCCTAGGTTCAACCCCTGGCACCGCCCTCCGCCATTGCTGCGATGCTTTATCCCATTTCCATCCGTGTATCAATTCATCGATCTATTTTAACTGATGCTTTTCATAGGAAGCTGTAGGTAACAGCACACCATCTTAAAATGTGTTGGCACATTTAACCACGAACTGTTTATTTGCTTTTCTGGTAAAGTTTCTCTGGAGCAAGATGCGCAGTCTCATGCGTCCCATAAGTTGACCGAGGGCACCTGTGCATGGAACATCTCCACAGTTCCAGAGCATTCCAGTTTCTTCCGGGTCAACTTACCCTTAGACAAGCAGTATTTGTGTGTTTTCCCCATTGCTGGTTTCTGCCTGTCCTTTATGTGTGTGTGCATGAGTGTGGGGTGGGTGCGTGTACTTGCCCCTGTGTGCACACATGGAGGTCAGAGGCTGACACCCAGTGTCTTCCTCTTTTTCTCCACACTCTGGTATTTGAGGCAGGGTCTCTCCCTAAACCTGGAGTCATTGCTGTAGCTAGACTGCCTGGCCATCAAGCCTTGGGGCTCCCCCTGCACCCTCAGATCCAGGGCCATGTCCGGCTTTCTCACGGGTGCTTGGGATCAGAACTCAGAACCTCATGACTGACCTGCCAGTGCACTACCCACTGAGCCACGGCCCCAACCCAACTTTTGCTTCTTCTTGAACCTCATATGAATGGATTCATACGGTGTGTGCTCCGAGGGAAGACTTTCACTGCACAGGCTTTTGGGATTCATCTAAGCTGTCACTGCTCTTTCTGCCGAGCGGTGTTTTATTATCTGAATGAGCTGCACCGTGCGTAGCCGTTCTCTCTCTGGCATCTGCTGTGTTCTCTGTGTGGGGCTCTTATGAGTAAAGCTCCTGAGAATATTTCACATGAGTCTCCTTGAAGGGTACATGCTTTTGTTTCTTTTGGGTAAATGCCTAAGAATGGTGGGTGCCGGATTTTCCCTTTTCTTTTTTTAAAGAAAGAAAGGAGGAAGGAAGGAAGAAGGGAGGGAGGAAGGAAGGAAAACTGCCAGAGCCTGCGTGAACCTCCTGGGTGAAGGCACTTGCCGCGGAGCCCGAGACCTGAGCTCCATGGCTGGAGTCCTTCCCACAAGCCACTGTGGCACGTGCGGGCCCCCAAATAAATGATCAAAATATGTAAAAGCACCCTGCCTGGCTTTCCCCGTAAAGGGATGGCTGTTTCCACCAGCAGTTTGTGGAGATTCTAGCTGCCCTGTGCACGTGCCAGCATTTAGTTCTGTTGGTCTTTCATTTTGGCCATTCCAGAGGGCACACGGTGGGTTCCAGCGAGGCTTCAGTTTACGTCTCCCCAGTGACTAATCGTCTTCCTGTGCTCCTCAGCCATTCAAATGTTGCACACCCGCAGCGACACACCCGCCCCCATCTTCTGCTGTTTGCTCCTGCTGTAGGAGGAGCGTTGTGTGCGAGGTAGACCCTGACTGCTTAGCTGTGTATCTCAGGCTGCTTCCTCCCGGGTGCAGTCCACGTGCCCGTCTTTACACTGTTGTCTTCCTGAGCTGTAATTTTCCTGAGTTTGTAATTTTGCTGAGGGATTGTTTATCGCTCCCCCACCCGCTTTGTGGTTCTTCCCAGGTTCTTTCCCTTTTTGGTGTGGAGACACTTTCCTGGGCTTTCTTCTGGAAGCTTTATAGTTTCAGCTTCTACCACAGGTCTACTCTCCACCTTAAATAATTTTTAGTGTTTGGTACAAGGAGAGACATCGTGCTGTTCTCTGCTTTATCACATTTGATGTCTTTATGCTGTGCGTGGACATGTGTGTGCACGCACACACGCACACACACACACACACACACACACACACACACACGCCTCAGCTTGTGTATAGGGACCAACATGGGGCAGTTGGCTCTCTCCTTCCGCCGTGAGTCTTGGGGATTGAACTCCGGTCTTCAGGCTTGGAGGCAGGCATCTTTACCCCCGAGTCACCTCACTGGCCCCAGAAATTCTTACCTGTGTCAATGAGAATTATTATTTTTTTTGTAGATTAATTTTTAAATCTTGTTTTTTTTGAGATAGGACATTACAGTGTATCACAGTCTGGGTCTTCTCATTGGTCCCTTTGTTTTCTTTGAAAAATATTTATTATTCATTTTATTAATGCATGTGTATGTGCCTGCATGAGTTTATGTGTGCCAGCTGCATGTAGGAGCCCAGGAGAAGGCGTTGGATTCCACAGAATTATGAACAGTTGTGAGCCAACGCGTGGGTGCTGGGAACTGAACCCAGGTTCTCTGAAGAGCAGCCAGTGTTCTTAATGGCTGAGCCATGTCTCCATCCCCGTGTAAAAATTTTTCTCTTCTAATTTCAGTGTGGCTTTAAAATGCAAGTCATTGTCATGTAGGCAGGGTGAGACCAAGAGCTTGGACAACTGGCCCTGTAAAGATGGTCTGTGGAAGCCACCCGCCCCCCCCAGGTCATGGGTCAATGGGTCAATCTAGGTGCACTGTGGGAAGATGGAGCGAGGAAAGGGAAGGCGTGGGCAGAGCCTCCCTGCGGGTGAGGTCGGGGCATGGACAGATCAAGAGTGGCTGGCTCACGGAGGCGCAGGGTGTGGGGGCTTGTTCCTCATTGCTGGGAAAATACTGGAGAGTCCTGGGTTTCCCATAGAGGAGGGACTTAGGTAAAGGCTTCTGATTGGTCACTTGAATGCGGGTGGTTTCCTCCTGAGGAATTGGTTTGCTCGCTCTAGGGAAGGTCAACAGAGGCCGCATCCTCAGGATGAAGGGACCCGCTGAAGACAGGTGTTTCTGACATCTCGGGCTCAGCCTCCATGGCTCGCCCCTTCCTGTGACGCGGCTGTCCCCCTGCCTGTATACTTTATAATTTGAGACTGTTTTGAGGACCTTGCAAGTGACACAGGGTGGAGACTTGGGAGTCTGTTCTGAATAAGAGGCCCTTTGTTTGAGCACACGTGCAGAATCCACCGTCTGAACCGTTTCCCTTATGGCAGCGCGGTGTTTGGGTGGCACCAGGTTTCTGCCTCGTCTGCTCTGAGATGCCCTTCAGGGGCCGCTGGAGTCTGGGAGGTGACACACTGACTTTGGAATTCTGCTTCTGTGACACTATTCTTCTGGAGATGTCTTCCTTGATTTTCCAGCTACTATGAACACCCCAAACTCTGCACTGATGTCTCTCCTCTCTTCTTCTTTGCTCCTCTCTCATCTCCTCTCCTCTCTCCCCTTCTCTCTTCTCTCCATTCCCTCTTCCCCACCTCTTGTCTCTTGTCTCCCTCTGTCCCTCCTTCCCTCCTTCTTATGAGATGGATTCACTCTGTAGCTCACGCCATTCTGGAGCTCTGGACCTTGCAGCCTCTCAGTGCTGGAGTTACAGGTGTGAGCCCCATGCCTGGCGCCATGATTCTGTTATGACACTTACTGGGACCTGCCTCAGACAAAACTCTAAAACCCAACAAATGCAGAAACCCATCATTCCTTCTTCCTGTATCCCTTAGGGTTCATTCCGCTTTGATCTCCTTTTGGAGTTTTCAGATTAAAAGAAAAATATGTTGAGCTGGGCTTGACGGCTCATGGCTATAATCCTGGCACTCAAGAGGCTGAGGCAGGAGGATTGCCACGAGTTTGAGGCCAGCCTGGGCTACAGAGTCAGTTCCAGGCCAGTCTACAGAGTGTGCTACAAGAGTGAGGAACGAGATCCTGTTTCAGTCACACACATAGCCAAAAATGTTGGCAGTCAGAGAGCTGGTCCAATCTGGGTTATTCCTGAGGTATTCCTCTGTTGTTGGAAACAGAGCTCTTCCTGACCCTTATGTTCTGACACGGTGCCCTAGTCATATGGTTCTGTGTCATCCGTGCAGAGTTGGTTCCGGGACTCCAATGACACTGAACACGCCAGCCCTTCATAGAATGATGTTGAGTTTGTGTGTAACCAATAAGACACGCCCACCGGTTTCTAGATGGCCCTAGATGACTTACAGCGATGAAAATGCTGTGAAACACTGTGTGCTGTGTTCAGGGAATGCCAAAACAACAACAACAATGGAAAACAAAAACAACAAAACATTGTCTGCATACACTCAGCCACCTTTCCCCGAATGTTTTCCATCTGTGGATATGTCGAGTCTGTAGGTCCAGACTCTGGCTGTGAATGTCTGACCAACTTAAATTTTTCCTTATGGTTTTTCCTTTAATGTGGATCAATGAAGTATTTTTAGGTTTGCAGAGATAATGGATTTGCAAGCAGGCAATCCTTTTGATAGTCATTTAAAACGATATTTCGAAGAGATTTATTTGTTTTTACTTTCTGCGTGTGTGTTTTGCCTCTATGTATGTATGTGTACCAGGCATGTGCCTGGTGCCTGCAGAGGCTGGAAGAGGGCACGGAGCCCCTGGAACTGTGGTTACAGACGGTGGTGAGCCTGGTGTGGGCCCGGGAGCTGGATCCAGGTCTTCTGCAAGAGCAGCCGGTGCTCTTAACTGCTGAGTCATCTCTCAGAACTCATAATATTTTTTATTCTTTGAAAATTTTATATATTTTATACAACATTATTCGACCATACCCACTTACTGCTACCCACCCACCCCCCCAGTCCTCCATTCATCTCCCCCTCAACTTCATGGCCTCTCTTTCTTCCTTTCTTTCTTCCTTCCTTCCTTCCTTCCTTCCTTCCTTCCTTTCTTTCTTTCTTTCTTTCTTTCTTTCTTTCTTTCTTTCTTTCTTTCTTTCTTTCTTTCTTTCTCTTCCTTCCCTTTCCCTCCCTCCCTTCTTTCTTATCAACAGTCTCCTCTGCTGATTGGTTTCTGTCAACTTGACACAAACCTAGACACATCTGTGAAGAAGGGGTCGTAACTGTGGAGTTATCCCCCATCAGCTTTTCCTCTGAGTATGTTTGTAGGAAGTTTTCTTAGTTAAGGACTAAAGCGGTGGGAAGGTCCAGCCCGCTGCGGATGCTGCCACACCTGCGCAGGTGGTTCTGGGAGCTATGAGAAAGCTAGCTGGACTTGAACCCAGAGAGAAAGCCAGTTAGCAGTGTTCCTCCAGGGTCTCTGTTTCAGTCCCTGCCTCCCGGCTCTTGCCTAACTTCCCTTATCCACAGATAGGATGTGAGTCAAATGAACACTGTCCTCCCCTAGTCGTTCTGTGTTTTACCACAGCAGTGGAAGCTGAGCAGCAAAGACAGACACCTATTGGGTCCAGTTAGTGCTCTTCACAGGGGTGTGGGGCTGGCCACACCTGGCCGGGACACGAGTAACCTACTTGTGCTCACGTCCCTGGAACTGAAGGAGAGTCCCTTTCTCTCCTTCAGTAGCTATCAACTGCCAGTGGCTCCTTCCGCAGGATGGGGCCTTCCCATGCTGGAATTCTGACTGGCCTGAGCTTGTGCGGGGAACCACAGCTGCTGTGAGTTCACGGTGGAACAGCGGCGCCCTGGCCAGAAGGCAGCGTTCCGCACCTTACATTCTTCCCACCCCCTCTTCCGTGATGTCTCGGAGCCCTGGGCGGCCGACGGTGATTTAGGTGAGCCGCAGCTGAGGCACTCCGGTCAGTACATCTGAGTTCTGAGTCTCCGAGTCTCCGCACGAGCCACAGCCCTCCTCTGAGAGAGGCGTCCCTGCCAGAACTGGGGCGGCACAGACCTGGGGTCAGGTGTAGCCTGTAGAAGGTGGTTTCACAGCGTGACCACGGCAACATCAGTGTTAACCATTCCAAATTCTCTCGTTCTGCAATGTGTAAGCCGATTCTCTGACGTGGACTGAAACTGCACCGCGCCCGCCCCGACACGGAGCTACCCACAGCTCCTCTTGAGTCCTCTGTGCATCTATTAGCCCAACCGCAATAAATCCCTTCATCTGTGTTCTCTTCTCCTTCTACTGTTTTTTATATTTTTGTGTGCATGAGCCATCGATTTCTGAGAGGGATATGTTAAAGTCTCCAAAGAAGCCTCTTGATTTATCAGTTTCTTTTCAGAGCTTGGCCAGTTGTTGCTCCGCTTTTTCTGAGGCCAAGTTCTTAGGCTTGTATCTTTTCACGATTATTCTATCTTCTTGACTTACGGCTCTTTTCAGAGGCGTCCACTACCCTCCGTCCTGCGCATCTGCTGGCCTGCTGCCTGCCTTTCAGCTTGAGGTCTTTATACTTTTTTCTTTTTTTTAATACTGAGCACTTTTTGGTTCTTAGTTTACTCCCTGCCTACTCACCCCTACCCCTGCCTGTTCACTCCAACCCTGCCTATTCACCCCTACCCCCTGCCTAGTCACCCTACCCCCTGTCTACTCACCCCTACCCCCTGCCCATTCACCCCACCCCTGCCTATTCACCCCTACCCCCTGCCTATTCACCCCTACCCCTTGCATATTCACCACACCCCTGCCTATTCACCACACCCCATTCTTATTCACCCCTACCCCCTGCCCATTCACCCCACCCCCGCCTATTCACCCCTACCCCCTGCCTATTCACCCCACCCCTTGTGTATTCACCACACCCCTGCCCATTCACCACACCCCATTTTTATTCACCCATGTCTGTCTTCTTGTTATAGGATATTGACACATTATCATATTCTCTTTCCCAAATTTCTTTTAAAACTTAAAAAAAAAAAAAAAAAAACAGAAACCCACTCTGTCTTCTTCCTTTCCTGATGCTTCTTGGGCGAGTTCCTTCCTCAATGTGCTCGCCAGCTCACTAAATTATCCTCTGGCTATCTATCAGATGCTTCTTTTAGGAACAGAATATGGTAAGTCTGTGCCTCTGGCAGCCTCCCACCCTCAGCAGAGTCCAGAGAGAACCTAGAGCTCTGTCTGCCATTGGCAAGTGCCACACCTGTCCCTCCGTCCGCACTGGCCCCACCATCTGCCCCTGTCTGATGCTCCTCCATTCCGAGGGGCCTGGCTCCTAGACTCTCCGGGTGACCTGACCTCTCCATTCCTTTTGGATTCCCTTCCCACCCCCTTCCTCAGAACACCCAGCTTCACCTGGCCTACCCTGGGTCTTATTTGTCTTCTCTAGCTCCTGCCAAAGTGCTGGGGCCATGCCACTTATGCCCCTGTCTGCCCTGTCTCTTGTTCCTTGTGCTAGCTGAGGCACGGCAGACAGCCGCTGATTAGCGCATATTTATAAACGAACCAATTATAACACTATAGTTTTGTTTGTTTCACTCATGCATTCTTAATAGAGTCCTCTTTCACTGGATGCCTGCGTATGAGGAGCAGTGCTCAGTGTTCAATAGGTATTTAGTCATTCACTGTATATTCTTATATTGTGATGAAATACACACGGCATAAAAGTTGCCATTTTAAGCATTTTAAGGATCCAGTTCAGTGGCACTAAGTGCATTCCCGCTATTGTGAGCGGCCCTACCATCCATGCCTGGAACTCCAGCTTCCCAAGCGATTATGTTGTGATACCCAGAGTGTCCACTTGGTTCTTGGTGACCCCAACATTCCCAGCACCCTCCCTTCCCTGGGGCTGTTAATTGGTTCCTTTGCATTCTGCTCTGCCTGTTAGCCCTGCCTCCTCACTCAGGCAGAGTAAGCTGCTCTCCTCAGGTGCCCTGTTATTTTCCCATGAGCCACAGCTACTGTGTAAGGAACATGGGCCCCCAGGAGTGCAGATGGGAGGAAGGGCCAAGACCCCCGCTTTGGACTCTTTCTGAGGAGAGAGTTTTGAGAGAGTTCAGGGGTCTTTGTTGCTCTAGATCACTGGTTCTCAATCTGCAGGTCAGACCTCTTTGGGAGCTGAACGATCCTTTCACAGGGGTGGCCAAAGACCGTCTGCACATGTGCTATTTACATTGTGATTCATAATAGTAGCAACATTACAGTTATGAAGTAGCAACAAAAATAATTTTAGGGTTGGCAGTCACCACAACATGAGGAACTGCATTAAAGGATCAAAGCGTTAGGAAGGTTGAGAGCCACTGCTCTAGATGAAGGTGCTCTGGACATTGACACACCTGACTCCCTGCATCCTGGACAGCTCCTGTTAAAGTCCTGTCAGCCCTTATAAAATATATTTCCCAGGGGTGGAGGGAAAGGATTGCCGTAGTTGGTACTGATTGTCAACTTGGAAGCCTGTAGTGTTACCTAACAGGCACGCCTCTGGGCACACCTGTGCGGGATTATCTGATTAGGTTAACTCCAGCAGACAACCTATCCTAAGGGTGGGTGGCGCCATTCCCTAGGCTTGAGTCCTGAGCAGCTTGAGGAGGAGGAAACCGGCTGAGCACCAGCCTTCGCTGTTCTCTGCAATGCAGTGTGAGCAGCTGCTCCATGCCCCTGCCGTGAATTCCCCCGCGATGGACTGTGCCCTCGAACTATGAGTCCAAATAAAACTCTCACAGGTGGCTTTTGTCAGGCTCATAAACTCCTTGAGGGGAGAGTGGCCAGGCCCTGCCCTACAGAAACCAACCAACCGGACCACCCGACCAAAACCAAAAACAAAACCAAGATCAGGCCACAAAATCCCACCAATCCCAGGCCACTCTGGAAAGCCCCACCCCCACCCCCACCCCCAGAAACCCTATATAAAGCCTTCCTCCTGCTCAGTTCTTTGCCCTTCTTTCTTGAGCAGAGGTAGCTGCTCCCCCCCCCCCCCATTTTCCCCAATAAATCTCTTGAGTGAGGTTTGTTGTGTGGTGTGACTTTGTGATATTCCTTGGCTCCTGACTGCCAGGATACCATTCGCCTCCGAGCTGTTAACACTTATATACTTACAAGGGTACTGTTTTTTTGTTTTTTTTTTTTTTAGCTCTGGGGATCTACAGTTCTCTACCCTTGTGGTTGGGTTTACCAGATTCTCACTGCCACCCCTGGCTTTTTATGAGGGAGCTACAGATCCAAACTCAGGTCCTCGTGTTACATACTTCACACTTTACCGTGGATCCGTCTTCCCAGCCCCTTGGGACATTCACAAGCCACATGTGTATTTTAATGGAATCCCAGTATCTTTGGACCTGCGAGGAACAAAGAGCAACAAGAGCAACGAGGAGTGAAGACTTTGCAGAGTCAGGTGTCAGCCGGGGTGCACAGATTGGGCGCAGTGAATGGCTTTGATAGCCCTAATATAGGTCCCTTCCTCCTCTTCCCCACTGGCTGAGTAATCAGGGCTGTCGATCTTACCCATCATCCAAGATCTATCTTTCTGTCTCTTACGTTTATCCAATTTTTAACAAAGGCCTTGAGGAGGTTTTTCTGTATATTTACATCCTGTTTATTTTTACACTTATAAGGTTGTATGATACTGTCCTGTCTGCATGTCCTTAAGCTAGCTTGGTTGATAGTAATTTTCTTCTCTAAGCTTCTATTTTGGGGGTGGGCAGACCGGTAGACTCTAGCGGGGGGCGGGGGGAAGGAGGGCAGTGCTTTAGCTCATCTCTTCCTGGATGTAAGCTGGCTCAAGGCTCTTTAATATAATTCTCTTTTGATTCATTTATTTTAATTTTATGGGTGACTTTCTTGCATTGTGTCTGGGTACCATGTGTGTGCAGTCCCCATGGAGGCCAGAGGAGGGTGTTCAGTACGCAGAACTGGAAGTGGCTGTGGCTCACATGTGGGTACTGGAACCAAACCCAGGCCCTCTGCAAATACAGCCAGTGTTCCGAACCACAGAGCCATCTCTCTCGACCCTGCAGGCCCTTTTGAGAGAGGGCTATTATTATTTTTTTCCTTCAAGGCAGAAAGGACTTCAGATATGGCAGGTCCTGCTCCTCACAGATTTTCTTAAACTTGCTCACCAGTGGTGCATTTAGGGAAATCCAGATCCACTCCCCATTCTCTTGTGCTTGTGTGTGTACACGTTGAGTCTATTTGTCATCGTGTATCTGATTGCCTTGAGTTTTGAGGACGGAATGTTGGAGTCCTTCATCATCAGCATTTTTCCTCTGGGCGATTGCTGACCCCTGACCTTCCTCCCCTTCCCTGCTGAGTGAACCGCTGACACGGTCAGTACCTCTGAGTTCCCTCCTTCAGCTCCAGCCTGTGTGTGAACAGGTCTAAAGCTGAAGGCTCAGCACCCTGCACGGTGACCCGGCTTTCCAAGTGGTTCACACGTCAGGAGGTTCTTGTTTCTGTTGATTTCAAACGATGCTGTGTTGGCTAGTTTTACGCTCACTTCACACAAGCTAGAGTGGTCTGGGGGGACGGAGTCACTTTGAAGTGAAGTAACCAGGACTGAACGCTCAGCAGCACAGAGAGTAAAAGCACCACTCCCTTCCCTATTCTGGACTTTTCCCTTTTGTAAAGTGTGTGTGTGTAAGGGGGTGTCTGTATGTGCACATGTGTGCAGGTCTGGTGGAGGCCAGAAGAGGGCAGCAGATTCCCCTGGAGCTGGAGTTACAGGCAGACAGGCAGCTGTGAGACCCCTGACACGGGTGCTGGGAGTTGAACTTTGGGTCTCTGCAAGAGCAGTGGGGAGTCTTAACTCTCCAGCTGCTTGAATTTATTTTGACCAAGACAACTGAGTAAATGCCTGTCAAGCTGACACTCAACAGAAACTCGTTTCTGTTGGACTCTCCCCTCTGCCCTGTGTTCCAACTGGCAGACATTGTGAACCCGCAGACAGATTCTTCATTCTCCCTTAGCAAGCTTTGAAAGAGAACGTGTGACAGAGTCAGGGTCAGGAGCCCCACCTGGGGTCAGGATCCCCACTGAACGGACCTGTGCTCAGATGATGCTCAAATAAAACAGTCTGGGATACAGTGTTTTGAAGGCCATAAAGAAGTGTCACCCCTCCTCACCCCCACCCTTCACCCCCACCCCTCACCCCTCTTCCCTAACCCTTATTCCTCTCCCCCATCCATCCTTTACCCCTACTCTATGAAGCATATATGTCTGGCCAGACTCAGATCGGGGATCCCATCCTTTGCAAGCTCAGGTACTCAGCTGATGAGCCTCCCTGACTGTCCCGCCGTCTAGCCCAGGAGGCTCTGCCTCGTTTGCAGGGCAGCACAGGGATTTGGTAGTTTTGCTGCAACCCAGAGGCACTGTGCTCTGTGTAAGGTAACGCAGGGTCTGCCAAGGTGAGGGTGGTGACGGTTTGTCAAGGCTCTCTTGACAGAGCTGAGTGGGATCCTGGGGCCTTCTGTCCCCGTGCTTCCCAAGCCCACGGCCCAGTGTTTCATAGGTCAACCTGCAGCTTAGCACAGTTCTGGACAGCCTGTCGCAGAGCGCAGCGTGCTGCGGCTCATTTCCCGGCCTGACATCATCAGCATTTTCGGGATGATTTTTATTTATTTATTTAATTTTTTTACTCTTTGAGACAGGGTTTCTCTGTTGTAACTGTCTATCCTGGAACTCACTCGGTAGACCAGGCTGGCCTCCAACTCACAGAGATCCGCCTGCCTCTGCCTCCTGGGTGCTGGGATTAAAGGCTTGTGCCACCGCCACCTGGTGATTTGGGTGATTTTAAAAATGCTTTCTCTCTCTCTCTCTCTCTCTCTCTCTCTCCCTCTCTCTCCCTCTCTCCCTCCCTCTCCTTTCTCTCTCTCTGCCCGAGTCTGCGTGTATGGCATGTGGGTTCTCACGTGTATGAGGGCATGCGCTTGTGTGCATGTATGTGCATGTGGAAGGCTGAGGCTGGCGTCAGGAGTCTTCCTTGGCCATCCCCCACCTTGTTCATCTAGGCAGCGTCTCTCAATTGAGCCCAAAGCTTGCAGACACGGTTGTCTGGCAAGTCAGCTTGCTCCAGGGATCCCGCTGTCTCAAACACTGGGACTCACAGGCAGGTTGCCACGCCCACCTGCCATCTAGGTAGGGTCTGAGGATCTGAATTTTGGTCCTCACACTGTGTGGCGAGTGCTTTAAGCACTGAGCCATCTCCCCAGCCCCCGAAGAGATTCGTCTAACTGTAGTTCTGCAGGTTCATAGTGTCTGCTCGGCTCGTGGCAGATGGCATCACGGTGGTCAGACCCAGCACAAGGCGGAGAGAGTCTGACCTGACAGGAAGTCAGAACAGGGAGAAGAGCCTTAACCTTTTCTGAGGACCCTTGTCCCAGCACAGCCTGTGGACTTCTCCTTAGGCCTCACCCCTAAAGAGACTACCACCCAACCACAGCAGTCCAGGTCTATGACAGTGTTTATGGGCTTCGTCGCAGTCAGGGACTGTGAAACTGAATGAATGGGAACCTTGTGTTTCTCTGGGTTTTAGTAATCACCAGGATAAGAGGGTAGTGACTACAAGGCCATGCATGTATTTCACTATTAGTTTATTTATTGTGTGTGTGTCCTAGGTATTGAACTCAAGTTGCCAAGCTTGGCAACACAGCCTTTACCCACCGTGCCATCCTACCAGTCCATGAGGTCCTGGGCTTTTGTTTTTCTTTGTAACAGTAGTGATTTTTAGGCTGGGAGATGCTGTAGCTGGTTATGTATTTGATGTGTGGCTGCAATCATGATGACCTGAGTTTGAGTCCTAGAACCCAGGTTTTTAAAAGGCCAGGCATAGTGTCGTGCCCAGTTTTCGAAATCCCCCTCCTCAAGTACCATCAGGAGACCACCAGGTTCTGATGCAAAAGCAAGGAGCCTTTATTCTGCAGAGCACTGGGGTCTGGCACCACCAAGCAAGATGGCCCACCCTGACAGAGCTTCCCTTTTTGAAAGGGAGCAGGGGATCCCTCTGATTGGTGCAGAACCCAGGTGCTGGATTGGGTCGATAAATGTTATGCAGCAACAAGGATTTCTGGGAAAGCGAGTACTTGCCATTAAACAGAGAGGTTTATGGGAAAGCAAGCACTTGCCATTAAACCAAGGAGAGGTTAGTGCCTTTACCACTAGGGGCGCTGGGCTTTTCAGTAGTAATATAGTGCTTGTGGTCCCAGAATTTCTGGGGAGGGTGGGTGGATCCCTGGGGCTCGCTGGCCTGCCAGTCTAGCCCAATCGGTGAGTTGCAGACATAAGAGAACATGTGCCAAAAACAGCCATTCAGGACGGATGGCTGTGGCGGTTCGAAGGGGGTGCCTCCCATAGGCTCAGATATTTGAATATTTGGTCCCCACTTGGTGGTGCTGTTTGAAGGATTCTAGAAAGTGAGGCCTTGTTGGAGGAAGTGTGTCACTGGAGGCTGGACACGCGCTTTGAGTTAAAAGACTCATCATCTCTAGTCTGATTTCCCTGTTTTGTGCCTGTGGTTCAAAATGTGATCTCTCAGCTTCCTGCCCCAGCCTTCACGTCTGCCTGCTGCTTCCTCTCTGCCATGGTGAACTCTAGTCCTCCAAACCCATAAGCTCAAAGAAATCCTTTCATGGTGTTTTATTACAGCAACAGAAAATTAACTAATACAACAGTGCTAAGAAATGATAACAAAGATTGTTCCTGGCCTACACACACACACACATACACACACACGCACGCGCACACACACACACACACACACACACATGCAAATACCCCCCAATGAACTTGTACACACACAGTTAGTAGTTAGCTGCTGCTGGGGCAGCTCACCAATGACGGCAAACCCTGCCAGACCTCAGCAGAGGGAACCACCATCATGGCCAGCGCCATGCTCACAGTGGAACCCTGGGCATCTGAGCTCAGGTGTTTTTATTCTTGCAGAACTCCTCAGGTGCAGATATAAGCAATCAAACATCCCCCACAGAAACCCAACACCTGCAGACAATACAAAATGCCAAGGCCTATGCATCCCTTTCTCTAACAGTGCACAAGAACAATTATTTTAAACAAAAGCAAAAAAACAAAAACAAAAGTTCCACAACACACACAAACATACACATGAAGAACAGCGACTTTCTGGATTTCCAGAAGTATCAGTGTTGCTCCCTGGAAGCTAACAGGCAGCATGGGAGGCAAGGCAGAGCCTGTCAGCACACATCAAACAAGAGATTATTTATCATCATTATTTTTATTTTGAAAATTAGCTCCCCAAAGGGCCAGGCTGTGCTGTGCGTCTCTCGGAAGTGTAATTCTGCTTCACAGCGTAAGCTGTTTGGAAGTGATCTGAGCACAGGAATGCACCCAGCCTCAGAAAATGGCCTCCCTGGCTTGCCTCGAAATAAAAAATTGCCCAGCGTACTTAGAAAGTGGGAATTATGGTGGACACTACGTTATTTTCTAGATGGATCATCCTACAAATGAAAATTCCCCCATCCGGTTAATGGTGAAGAATTGTCTATTTGAAGAGAGAATAATTGCCAAGGATCAAAGGGGACCCAGTCTAGGTTTTTTTTTTTTTTTATGGCATTTTTTTCAAAAGTAGGGGTCTGCTATCAACTGCACTTGAACTTGTGTGCGAGGTAGCTGCGGCGTCAGCGGGAGGACCCAGGCCAGGGAGGAGAGGCAGGGTCCTCAGAACGGCTTCTGGGGTTCCTCTCCGCGAACTTGCCCAGTCAGCTCAGGGGGCCCCTTCTTGTTGCTAGAATCTTCTTGTGGAGCCTTCAGAAATGCGTTTCTGGTTCTAAACTCTCAGCCTGTGTGGTGAAACGAGGCGGACATATAAATCCTCACGGCAAATGCAAACGTGTGATGGGAACGAGAGCGCGGACATCTGGTTCGGGGCGGGGCTGTGCCGTCCCCGCATTGGAGGCAACATCTCTCGATGTTCTTTGTATGCATACATGCATATGCGCGCACACACACATGCACACACGCGCGCGTGTGTATGTGTGTGTGTGTGTGTATGTGTCAAGCCCACCTCTTAGTCACTGCCCTCAAAAGCCCTCTCCTGATGTCTAATATTGTTTGCCATTGCCTGATTTTTCATATATTTTTCAGTGTGAAAAGTTTTAGAGCTGCAGAGAAATTGCCAGAGAAAGTAGATGCCCCGTGCGCCCTTCCCCCAGAGGGGCCATGGCAGACACTTCCCGAATCTGCTTAGACGCTGACCCTGAAGTCGGGCCCACATTCTAGACAGAAACTCTACTTGCTGATGGCTGACCCTGTCTGAACACATGCTTGCAGGCTCCTGGTAAAGTGGACAAGGAGCCTCCCTCTGGGGTCCAGGCAAAATGATCAGGGAACAGTCCTCCATGAGCCTGTCAACAAGATAATTCACAGATCTCCCTCTCCCTCCCCATCCCTCTTCCTTCTCTATTTCTCTGCTTTCTATTCTCCCTTGGTGACTCTTGAATCTGGGTGGTGGTGGGGGCCGGGGAGGGGTGGGCTCTGAGCCAGGGTCTGAGGATTATGGGTAAGCGAGGTTGTCACTTCCATGCTTTCCTGAGTTTATTTGCTCGGTATGAGAGAGAACCCTGGTTACTATATAGACAATTACAGAAAGAACATGCTAGAAAGAGCAGGGTTTGATGAGAACACTGTCCACAGGAAGGCTGCTAGCTGGTCTAGAAGGGCCATGGAAGGCTTCCTGCAGGAGCAGACCTGCAAATGGAGGAAGGGAGGAAGAGGAGAAGGAAGCTCCAGAGAGAGGGAGGCAGGGGAAGGGGATGACTTTGCATGAAAGCTCTACCACGCTGTGTACACAGAGTGTCCTGTAAGTTTAACCACTCTGTGGGTTCCACACGGAGACGCACACAGCCATTTGTAGAAGCCCAGGGGCAGAGTGTAGAGGGCTGGAGCTCTCAGAGGAGCCCCTGCTGTACCGGAGCTGGCACCTGGGAGATATCCTGAGGGTGGGGGGGGCTCGGAGGCTGGGGAAGGTTGGGGGGCTGTCAGAAAGAGGAGGGCAGGAGCTGGCTCTGCACTGGGGCTCCAAGGAAAGCTGGGAATTGCTTGACTGGCCGCTGTGCTGTTTGGGTCTGAGAAAGTTCCAGGTTTAATTTTAGTTGTGCCTTGGGCAATGGGCTGTCCTTAAAGTCCTGGATAAAAAGAGCTGGTTGGATAAGAGATTTGTAAGACTGCGGCTTGTTTTTTCCATTATAAACTAATAAATGCTTATTACAGGTTATGTAAAAAGTACAGAAAAGGAGAAAGACGAGGGGAAAAAGTGGCTTTTACTGGATTGTGGCATTCATCCTAGAAATGCAATCGAAGGCGGGTGAGGGCTTTATTCCTCTCATTGTTTATCTGATGAAAAACACTACAGAACAAATCCAGCCCTGTTCCTATTTCAGAAGCACCTGGGGCCCAGGGGGAGAGAATCGGCTTATTAGTTACGGGGAAGACCTTAGAACAGAGCAGAGACGCCCAGCGCTGAGGCCCGGCTGAGATCAGAGTCAGGGTGGCAGCAAGTGGCCTGACTGTGCGGGCTCCCTGAGCTGTCTCTTGGGTCACTCGCTAGCCACCCCCCTCCTCTGTCCCCAAGCCCAGCCTTTGAGGGTAGGGGTCTGTCCCCCAGCTGCAGAAGCCACACGCCTTTCTCCTTGGTCTCCACCCCGACCACAGGCTAGGGTTTCTCCTTCACTGTCCCTGGAAACGAAACTGTCAAGGTGGCTACTTGGTGGATTTCTTTTTCTTTTCTTTCTTTTTCCTCCTGGTAGCTTGTTCATTTACTTGGATCTCACTTCTTCTCTCCTCCCAGGAAGGATTTGTGGTAGCCCATAATGAACTGCACTTTCTCAGCGAGGCCGTCCGGTGGAGGTAGAGAATAAAGCCAGAGCATTAATAGCAATGCTTAGGAGTGGTTTGAATAGCTGTCATAGGCCTCAGGGCTGGAGCTGGTGCTGAGGACCGAGGGACCCTGGGACAGGGTGGGGGGCTTGTTCGGAATGAATGAGGCCAACCCTGAGGTACACCCCACAGGGGCTGGCCGTACAGGAGCCTGTGCTGGGGGAGGGCAGACAACTGGCCAGCAGGGTCTACACTGACAGCAGTGGCTCCCAGTGTGAGCCTTTCTCAGAATCTCCCTCTGAGGAGTATGGGGGCCTAACGGAAAGATGAGAAAATTAAGCGGTTGGAAACAAGGACTCTTGCGAGGGACCCAAGTGGAACCGGCCCTAACGAGTTTCCACGGAATAAAAGAACATCCTCCACGTCCTTCCCCGGCTTCGGGAGCTCCCTCCCACGGGGTTCCCCAGCCTCACAGGAAGTGGTCCAGGCTCCCTCAGGCGCTTTCATGGAACCTTGACCTGGTCTCAGACTTCCTCTGCTCCCCACACCTCTCACTCGCTGCACCTTTAAGGTCACGTGGTGTCTTCCGTAGCTGGCTCTGGAGGGTCCCCTGGCCTCTGCCTGCCCCCTCAGAGCAGGGCCCGTGGTATCCTGCTTCTGCCTCTCGCAGCAGCATCCTGACCTGCCGCACTGCCCTGCCCTGCCCGGGCTTGCCCTGCCCACCTGCCTGCCTCCTTCCAGAGACAGGGGCTTATTATGCTTGCTGCCCTCTCCTGGGGCCTGGGCCCTTAATCATGCTCACCGGTGGTTAGATGGACCTGTATGCACCTAGCTTTAGTGAGACCCCAGGAAGATACAATCTATGATTAGCACAGAAAACCGTGCCCCGGAAGGAAGAGGAGGTGATCCAGCCAGAAAGACGTGACCTTCTTAGCTAGGTCTGTGCATTTCTCTCAGAGGCAATTGCTTTTGGAGGATTGGCTGAGTGGCCCAGTGGGCACTCCGTGGGGATGAGGGAGAGGTG
Organism: Cricetomys ansorgei; assembly: GCA_026225945.1. NCBI lineage: Eukaryota > Metazoa > Chordata > Mammalia > Rodentia > Nesomyidae > Cricetomys > Cricetomys ansorgei. The sequence goes on from JAMJFZ010000484.1 coordinate 4,239,892, forward strand.
GGACCGTCGCTTCTATATCCGGGTCTCTGATGTACTCGGATGAAACCCTTATAGACCCACACAGGAACACAAACGCTGGTGGGCACTGCAGAGGAAGTTCACTACTGTGGAGGAAGCAGACACCCCTGATTGAGCTGTCAGCTGTGTGCATGGGCCTTGTTTGACAGGGAGTATTCCGGGAAGGCAGAGACCATGGTAAGGAAGTGTTTCTATGGCCCGTGTGTTGCTTTAAATTGCCACGAGGCAGGTGCCAGGTATAAGAAACCAGCAGGCTGGGTATGTGCTTTGTCTGTGTGGCCTATAAGGGGATCTACCTGCCTCAGACAAAGGTCCAGGGGGAGGTGGAGGAGCTGGGTATGTCAGGTGGATGGGTGGCAGCCATTGAGACCTGGGGGTGTTCTAAGCTGGAATCTATCATGTGACCTATTAGACAGGAAGATGCTTTTACAAGTTAATGATTTCATCTTGATGATTCAGATTTTAGAAGACCTCAGGACCTTTTATGAATGCCTCTGAAAGCAACTAGATTGCCAATAAACACAAATAGTGAAATATCCATTTGAGATGATTGTTTCCTATAATTAAGTACAGAAAGAGTGAACTCTCTGCTTGCTCCTGGAGGAGTTCTGGACTAACCAAACTGTTTAGTGAATGAAATGTCCGACCTCATTTTATGTGGCCTTTGGATAAAGGGTGTGCTGGGTGCTGGGAAAGACACTGGGGGAAATGAACAGCCCTTTCAGGCCTTTTGTAGACTCTGGCTGGGGAGGGAATGCTGGGAGTTCTGGCCAGGGCTTTGGGAGGTTCTGCTGCCCCCCAGCCCTCCTGATTGGGTAGCCAGGTAGCACTGAGACAGTGTCATTTGGGGATCCTGATGCCTGTTGTACCCCTTGGCCTCTGCTCTCAGAGGGGCTCAGGGATGGGAGGGAGACAGGGTGGGGGCCTTGGCACAGCCCTTCCCTCTCTGGGCCCTGTTTGCTCCTCAGAACAGCACAGACTTACACCAACTCTTGAGGCTCCAAGGTGAGGGTGCAGGGGCTTCTGGGAGCCTGGGGCTATCTTCCCAGTGCTGACTGGCTAGGACCATGATGCTATTGAGACTCCAGAGAGGAAACAAGGAAACAACCCTTCCCCAGGCCAACATTGTGGATGGGCAGACAGCACACTCAGGACACGTTGGGTCTGAGCCCTTTCAGGGCTGTGGCTCCAGGACCCAGGTCTAGCTCTGTGGCCCTGCCTGTGTCCCTGGGCCTCAGGGACCCCCTCTGACCACCTGGCTATTTTTCCCCTTCTGCATCTGCACCATCTGTACTGCCAGCAGTTTCTCTGCAGTGCCCCCTGCCAGGGCAGCTGCTGGAGACTGTCAGTTGTAGCCTCACAAAGAGGGAGAGCTTCATGCTTCAAGAGCTCCAGACAGCTTGAGGGTCAAGTGAAAGCCACTCTGGATCTGTGCCCAGGCAGTGTGGAACCTACTCTGATCCAGACTAAGCTCATGCTTTGCCCCTGAGAAGCTTACTATAGAAGAGGAATGACAAGGTGGTTCTAGAGGAGTGGGGTCAAGAGAAGAATTTTGGGAGATGGGGAAGTCACAGCATGGATGTATGCCGGCAGGCGATCCAGGGGACAGAAAGACAGATGCTGGGTGTGATGGTTAGTTTTAGATGTCAACTTGCCACAATCTGGAATCACCTGAGAACCTAAATGAAGGACTGACTAGACCATGTTGGTTTCAGATGTCTGTGGGGGATTGTCTTGATTGCTAATTGATATAGGAAGACCCAGCCAACTGTGGGTGGCACCATTCCCTAGGCATGGGGAACATGCCCTGATGGATGATTGACAGAGGAGGTCCACACCCATTGTGGGTGGCACCATTCCCTAGGCTAGGTTCTGAACTGTATAAGGCAGGAGAAAGTTAGCAGGCAGCATGAGTCCTTCAATTTCTCTCTACTCTTGGATGTGGCTGTGATACCACTAAGTGGCTGAGTTCCCATTACCTTCCCTGCAGTGACCTGGAAGTGTAAGCCAATCAAATCCTTTCCTCCTCTAAGTTGCTTTTGGTCAGGTAATTTTAATCACAGCAACAGAAAGGAATCTAGAACACTTGAGGAAGTAGCAGTCCAGGGCACAGAGAAGGAGACAGGAGGAGAGGACGGGACTGGCAGAGGGAGGGAGAGAGGAAGAAGAAAGGAGGGAGGGAACAAAGAGTGGGAAGGTCGGATGAAAGCGATAAGGAGCGTGAGGGTCACCTTTGAGAGCAGGAACTGTGGACGGGCCTCGGGCTGCCTGGGCAGTGTCACAGGAGGTTGGCAGCCTGGACTGTAGAGCCAGCTGGCGCTCAGGTGCTCTGCGGCAGCTCGTGAGCTGCATCGGGATCAGCAGGAGCGAGGTGGGAGTGCTGTGAGGGAAGCATCTGAGGAACAGGCAGGAGGCTGGGGAGGCTGGGGAGTCACGTGCAGCACCCATGGCTTGTTGTCCTGGGTAGGAAACCTTGGAAGACTCCAGAGAGGTGTGGTGTGGTGTTGGGGTCTTGGAAGACTCTGGAAAGGTGGGGTGTGGTGTTGGGATTTGGAAGACAGGAGAGATGGGGTGTGGTACCCAGAGCCTGGTGTAGTGGCAATCCAGAACCTGGAGGAACAAAGAATAAATAGTTCTAAACCATGATAAATACCATGGAGAAAATAAAAGCAGCATTAACAGGAGGCTGGGGAGGGGCGTATTTTAAACGGAGTGCTGGGAGGTGACCAGTTAGCTGGTGGCCTGAGTAGTGACAAAGGAGCAGCTTGCACTCTGAGAATAGAGGGGTGTCGACATGGACCCCTCTGCCCTCAGAGTAGAGAGTGGCAGAGAAGGCAGGCGAGGCCCGCGAAGCAGAAAGGCCCATTAGGACACGAGAGTGTATGCAGAGCTTTGAGCAGCAGGTAACACAACCCAAACTGGACTAACCTGCACAGACCCGACAGCCAGGGGAAGACCTGCAGAACCATGATCTGTGCTGTGCCTTCGGAAGTAACCAGACAGGAGTCGGTAAACCAAGTCACACACTGGACAGTGGGTGTCAAAGCAGTGGTCCTGTACCGAGAGGGATGGTAGGCTGTTTCAGGACACATAGCCCAACAGCCATGGCAGACGCTTCAGCTACCAAGAGGCTGGGCACGCAAAGACAGGAGGAAGAGCGTTATCAGACAGGAGGAAGGAGGCTGCGGCCAGCAGAGCCCAGGCACCTGTGCTGTGCCACGTCCTACCCCACGACCTGCCACCCCCGGCTCCACCCGACAGATCATAACGTGACGCTGGCAGGTGCTCCAGCTCTGATTTGCATACGGGCCTTTCCAAGTCCTTAACCCATTGCCAAGCACCTGAGCTGACGGACACCGGGAAGCTGTTTTTAGAAAAGGCCTCTTGGCTTCTTCTAGACAGACCTAACTTCGGAGTGGCTAGAGATTCTCAGCTTCCCAGAGCAGTAACTCCTCAAGGACCTGGCTGCTAGGTACAGCCAAGCTCAGACAAAGTGGGGTGAGTCTAGAAGCCTGATTTCTGGGTGCATCACATTCCACATGCCCCTCAGCACGACACTAACATATTCCCAAGGCGATGCCCTCCCTGGTACCGAGCGCCGGGCTGGCTCCTTCCCTGCCCCCGGATGCGGGGCTTGCCCTGTCCGTTCACCACCCCTTCTTGCTGCCACACCTCATTCCCACTTTCCGTTGCTTTCTCTGCCTCGGGCTGTGCCTTCTCTTCCTGTTTCCTCTGCCTGGTCCAGAGGAGCTTTCCTTTCCTTGAAGTCCAGAAGAGCTCTGCCCTTGCTTTCCGTCCACTGGCTGTCCAGCCTCTCTGCTTAACTCCCTGTTGGGTGTCTACAGCCTGGCTCCTCTTCTGAGTTCCAAACTCACTGGTACCGAAGCTTATCCACCTTACCCAGGATCTGAGACCCGCCATCTTCACACCGACGCTCTGTGTCTTCCCAGTTCACACCACTGTATTAGGGCTATCTAGAGGGACAGAGCTTATAGAACACACGCACAAAATACACATGCACATGTGCACACACAGACACACACAGGCTCATGCACATGCACACACACAAACACACACCACACACACACACATATACATATATACACGCACCACACACATGCACACACACACATGCACACATACACACCACACACACACACACACACACACACACACACACACACACCACACACGCACACCACACACACGCACATATACATATATATATACACGCACCACACACACGCACACATACATATATATATACACGCACCACACACATGCACACACACACACCACACACCACACACACCACACACACGCACACCACACACACACACATATACATATATACACGCACCACACACACGCACACACACACCACACACCACACACACCACACACATGCACACACACACCACACACCACACACACACACACACATGCACACATACACACCACACACACACCACACACACGCACACACACACATATATACATATATATACACGCACCACACACATGCACACACACATGCACACACACACCACACACACACATGCACACACGCACCACACACATGCACACACACACATGCACATGCACACACATACACAGTCACACCACACACACCACACACACACATGCACACACACACATACCACACACCACACACACACACACACATACCACACACCACACACACACACACCACAGACACCACACATACCCCCCCCACACACATGCACACACGTACACACACAGTCACACCACATACACACACACCACACACACACAGTCACACCACACACACCACACATACCACACACACACACACACACACCACACACACATGCACACACACACATGCACACACACATGCACACATACACACTACACACATACACACCACACACACACCACACACACACACACATGCACACACACACACACACACACACATACACACACACATACACACACACACACACACACACACACACACACACACACACACACCACACACACACACACCACATGCACACACATACCACACACATACACACCACACACACACCACACACACATGCACACACACACACACACACACACACACACACATGCACACACACACATACACACACACATGCACACACACACACACACACACACACACACACACACACACACACACACACACACACACACACACACCACACACACACACACACACACACACACACCACACACCACACACACACACATACACACACACACACACCACACACCACACACACACACATGCACACACACACCACACACCACACACCACACACACACACACACACACACACACACACACACCACACATGCCTGTCTGTGGATAAGCACACACTGCTCAGTCTGTTTCCACCCCTTGGCTTTTATGGACAACGGCCCTTGGAAGCTGTTGGACCAGTATCTGTGCAGGTCCTAGCGTGAAGCCGCTGCGGGAATAGACCCAGGCGTGGTATTGTTGGCACGGGCAGCAACTCTATATTTATTTGTTCGAAGTGCAGCCAGACCACTTTCCACAATGGCTGCAGCAGCGGACACGCCCACCAGCCGCGCACAGGGTCCCCGGTCATTGCTTGTTGTTCTCTGTCCCCACGTTAAAAATGGCCGCCCTAATTAGCATGGAGTAGATCTCACTGTGACTTGGATCTGCACTGTCGGGCTGCCTGATTAGATGGGGCGGATTTTCGGGAGCATCGTGGCCACTGTGCGTCTTTGGAGAAGTGTGTACTTCCGCCCGTGTTTGACTTGGGGTGTTTGCTTTCCTGCTGTGGGCTGGGCGAGGGTTTTTTTTTTTGTTTTTCACATGAGCCTGGTTTTCCTGTCAGGCTTAGAGAAGTTACATCTTATCCTGAGGCGAATGGAACCACAGGGAAGGTTTAAGAGAGAGGAAGGACGACGTCTGATTTGTGTTTCTGAGTGGCAGAGGAGGCTTGAAGCAAGGCAGGAAACGGTCAGATGGTGGTGGGGGTGTGTGTAGAGGGTGTGGAGGCAAAAGAGAGACCATGGTGCAGCCATGGCCCCAGGCTGGGTGTGTCATGGGGGAGGGGGGCTGCATTAGTTACTGCTTGCTGTGGGAAGATACCTGTCAAGACTGACTTAAATGAGAAAGTGCTTTGGCTGAAGAGCGAGGATACAGATCCGTGGTGGAGAAGGCTTGGTGGCCAGAACGCGAGGCCGGTGGTCGCACTGCCTCTGCAGTCAGGGAGCAGAGAGCAGAGGGTGCCGGTGCGCAGCTCACTCTCTCCTTTCTTACACAGGGCGCAGTGCGGGACCCCAGCCTACGGGTGGGCCCTGTTCGCGCTCACAGTGGGTCTCCCCACTTCAGTTCAGCGAATCTGGATGACCTAACTACAGACTCATCCAGAGATTTCTGTCTTCTAGATTCTAGATGTTGTCAGTTGCACACTAAAGATGGACCCTCACGGGGGGCCTGGCCCGGCGGGGAGGGAACTCTGTACCCCCGTGGGATGACCCTGCTGTCATCGCAGAGGTGCTCCCTGACCCCTGTGGAGGTCTGTCTTCAGGGCTCCGTCTCATTCATGTATGGCGACTGCTCCAGGTGGGTCTGGGAGTCCTCAGGACACGGGCGAGAGGCCCGGCCCAGAGACACGCTGCTCCTGGCTGGGAGGACTTCAGGGGGTGCGGGTCTCTCGGGACCACTTCCCACCCTTAGCTGCGGACAGAGCCCGTCACGCCGTGCTGGCTCTGAGCAGGTGCCTGGTGCTTAGGGGCCGGGGCACTTTGCAGGTCTCAGCTTCCAGGACGTGCAGGATCACTTCTTGTGTCTCGCCTCTCTGCCTCCTCAAGACTCTCCTTTAAAGCCCAAAGGACAAACAGCGGCTGAACGCCTCCTCCAAAGTCAGGGGCAAGGAGGCTTGGCTGTAATCCTGAGAGCTGAAACCCAACCTTGATGCTTTTCCTAAAATACTGTTCTGAAAATAGCCTGGTTGTGTGGGTCCTGCCGCGCGCCTGCTCCGAGCTCGCTCCGTCCGGGCGACTGGCCCGCTGAGCAGGTGGCACTGAGCAGGCAGGGGGTGAACAGAGGCACCCAAGGCCAAGGCCTGGCTTCTGGGCACTCATCCAGCCATGACAGTTCAGACCCCATCCAGAGGCAATGAGCAGGGTCCCGGTACCTGCTGAAAGAGGCACATATGGAAATCTGAATTGAAGCTGAGCCTTGGGCCAGGCCGTGCAAAACCAAAAATAACGGTCTGTGTTTAGGGTGTGAGGCTATAAATAGCTCCAGGCCCGAGGGGGCTGGAGAAGCAGTCAGCCGTGAAGGAGCTGGTGACAGGCTCCCTTTCCCTGGGAATCCCAACGCCCACAAGAAAAGGAGACTTCTTTTTTCCTTCCGTGCCAGCTCGCCCTGTTATATGAGTTGTGACAGGGAAGGAGGCCGCAGGGACCCCGGGCCTTTCTGTTAGTGAAGTCCTGCCCAGCTGCGTGCGGGAGTACGGGGCCTCTGCCCTAAGACAACCCAACAACCTGGGATGAGCTGCCCTCCCCAGCAAGTCCGGGTAGGACTTCATGTACTGGAAGGCCTGGCTGTTTGAAGAAGGGGCCGTCTTCTCGTAGGCGGGTCACTGTGCTTCCCGCCGAGCAGCGGGCCAGGTGGATGGGTGCGGGAGTCTTTGTACCCACCGTGGCCAGCAGAGTAAGCGGGTCGTTCAGTTCAGTGTGACTCAGTAGCTGGTGTGGTTCACACTTTGGGAGTCTGACCCGAGTGGTTTGTCTTAGCTGCATGTAAGCACAGCACAATTGGGTGAAAACTTGCCTGGTGATAATTAACTCGTGTGCAACAGAGCTTAAGACGTGACCACATCGGAGCTCTTTGCATGTGACATCTTCCATAAAGACGGGTCGGCTGACCACACGAGATACCTTTCATAAGGATATATTGTGTAGGTTGACAAGCTCACGATAAGGCCCCGGGGGAAGATCCCGTGTGGTCTCGGATGCACAACACAGAAGGTCACCAGGCTGTTCCCCATGTCTGTTCCCAGTCTTCTGGGCGGATAACAGGTTATACATCCCTCCCTTTGACGGGACAACCCTGTGTGTTTAGCAGTCCTGGTTCCCCCAATGCTTGTCTGTGAGCACGAGGCCCTCTGTGTCTCCCACAGATGTGCGTGTGGAAGGGTCACCTGTGCTGAGCAACCTTAGCTCTGCACCCAGCGTCTGCCTGGGACTGTCAGTCAAGGCTGGTGCATCCGAGGGGGCATCGCATGGCCTGAAGCTGCTCGGTGACTGAGTCTCTCAGTGTTCTTGCTGAAGAAGAAATATGGAACAGTTTCTCCAGACACCTGAGGGCACCCTGACTCAGACACCACAAGCTAAATGATCTGTAAACTTCCCGCTCCGAGTCTCTGATCTTATTATTCCGAGTCAAGAAATTTCGAAAATTACAGAATAGAGTTATCTTCCAGAACAGACGCAGGGAGCTTGAAGTCTCTGTTCTCTACGTTCCCCTGGCTCTGCTGGGTGGACCTGTACCTCGGCCATTCCAGGACCTTCCGAGCCAGTCTTGTCTGCTGTGTGGGTAAGCCAAGCGGTCCTCACAGCACGGCAATAGTTTCACTGGGCACAGCAGGACAGCCCGGGTGGGTGTCCTGATGGCCTCTCATCTCCTCTTAGTGAACCCTCACTTCCCCTCAGAGGCAATCCTTGGAAGGTCTGCCACATACCCATGCTGCACCTGGGTGAGCTCTTTCCCTTTGCCGGGTCACCCGGCTGTCGCTGTGTCTCAGGGTCTCACTGGCTACCATTGGGGGTGGGGGTAGGCGTGGGGTTCACAGCCATCTTCACTACAGTTCTTCCGACTGCGTGGAATACGAATGCTTCTCAATATTCTGTGTGTGCACGTGTGTCTGTGTGTATGTATACATATTATGCATATATGACACTTCTCAGTGTTTGTATGCCTGCGTATTCATATGCATGTTTATGAACAAGCATGTATGTGTGTGTGTATAGATGTGTATATCAGTATGCATGTGTATTGCATTTATGTGTGTGTGTGTGTGTGTGTGTCATGTGTGCATATGTGTGTGATGTGTATGTAGCATGTATGTGTGCATACATATAGAGACAGAGATCAACTTTGAGTGCCAGTCCTTAGGTGACATCCATGTACATACACACATTTTGAGGCAGGATCTCTCTCTGGAGCTCGCCTACTAGGCTAGGCTGGCTGGGCAGTGAGCCCTGGGGATCTGCCTATCTCCGTCTCCCCAGTGCTGGGTTTACACATGCATCCCTGGCTAGCCGGGGACTGAACTCCGATCCCTCTGCTTGAGCAGTAAGCACTTGACTGAGCCTTTCCCAGCCACCTTTCACATTCTTTCAGTAGTCATCTGGCACCTGGCTCTCCGGGGTTGGCAGCTGTGGACTTTGACCTAGCAGCCAGATAGCGGCACAGACTGGAGTGCCAGTGCCCAGAGCACATCACACCTGTAACCACATCCTGCTCCAATGGACCCTCAAAGTCCCTCATCCTCCTTGGTCTGGACTTTTCTAGACTGTTCCACGGAGGGTTGCCGGTGTTCCTTGGCCAGTTGCCTTTGATTCAGCCGTGTGGTGCTATGTGACTCAGTTCCCTTCCCATGATGCTTTTCGCCTCTTGTGCTTTATGCATATGGCCAGGACAGGAATAGGGTCTCCTTTGATGACCTCTGTAGCAGGACGCTACAATCTTTTACTCTCAATTTAGGGAAGGAGGAAGGAAGGATACAAAGAAATCCTCACTGCTTCTGCAAGCGGCCTTGATACAGAACGAGATAAAGGAAGAAAACTTCACAGCCTCTCTTAGGTTGTCCTAAGCTTGAAGAGGACTAGCTGACAGTGAGTCACACTAGCGTCTCAGCTCATGGTCTGTAAACTCTCTCCAACCTTTGTTCTTTTAAGAATTAACACACTAACCACGACAACCCCACCAACAAAGCACCACCAACACCAACCCCGACTCGCTGGGCTTCAGACCTTTTATACCCTAAGCCAAAAGTTCCCATAAATCCATGAGGCACACAATCCCAGAAAAACAAGCTACAGGTGCCAGAACGACTGTACCTAACCAAATCACAGCCACCTGCATCAGGCATTCTAAATCCAGCTCATAAGCATCCACCACACCCGGGAACACGAACCTCATCCAACGCCATTTTGCGTACGTCTCGTAAGTGCTGAAACCAAAATAACAAGAATTTCTTCCAAGTGTTCCACTACAGATCTCTGAAGTACTGTGTCCATTATGAGCTCAGCCTGGAGAGGGTGGAGGCATGGGCCTCAGTCTGAGCACATCCTTGCGACGGGAGGGGCGCTCTCTGTGCAGGGGTCAAACCTGGGTTCCTTTCTCTGTGGCTGTGAAGACGTACTCTGACATGAATCTGCAGTTATCTCTGAAGAACTGCGGTGTCTCCTGTGTCCTAAAAGGTCTTTAGAAAAGCAATTGATAAAGGAATTTAATAAAGGAATTCTTCAAGTAAGAAACACTCTGCCCGGGCCTGTTCCCTTAACAGGAAAGACGGGAGAGAAGTAATTCCATCAGGTCACCCGGGACACTGATTTCCTCCTGCCTCCTTGACTGCCCACTGTCTTGTCTCTTGCTTTGGTGACGTTCTCCAGGCTGTGTCAGAGAGCCCACAAGCCAGAGGAGGGCGTGGGACCCCCTGGAGCTGGAGTTACAGTGGCTAAGCTGCCTGGTACGGGTGCTGGGAACCGAACCCAGGTCCGAAAGAGAAGTCCACGCTCTTGAGTGCTGAGCTGTCTCTCCAGCCCCGTGTTCCCTTCCCTGTGTCTAAGGTCGGCAGCCATTGCTAACTCACGTACAGAAGGAAGGGCTTCAGTCCTCGTAGGTCTCAACAGGCCTGTGCTAGTCCGTCCCTTTGGGCCTTAGATACGGTGTCAGAATGAAGCGAGGTTCCAGACTGGATGCTGTAGCCCCTTGGATTGTGGTCTCGGCCTTGCTGATTCTAGCTGTGTGACCGTGCTTACGCTGCTTCTCCTCTCTGGTCTCTCTTGCTTGTGTCTGGTGCATATTGTTAGGTGACGAGGCGCTCATAGGAATCCTTCGTTCTTCTCAAGCGTAGAAGCAGCGTGAGAGATGATCCTTTCTGGCTCACATGTCGTGGTCACAGTCCATCATGGCGGGGAAGCCACAGCGGCAGACTCGAAGGAGCCGGCCAGGTTGCATGTGAATGAGGAAGTCGTGCTTTTTGGCACTCAGCTTCCTTTCTGCATTTTATCCAGCCCAGGACCCCAGGCTCGGTGAATGGTCCCAGGTTCACAATTAAAGTGAGTCTTTTTTGTCTCAATTAATGAAATTAGCATAATTCCCTTCACAGCGGTTAGAGCTCCCAGCCTGGAATAGCCAAGCCCAGGCTTTACCTGGTTTCCCGTTTCCGTTCTGTCGGCCCAGCAGCAGAAGCCGCCGGGACTCTGATGTGGGTCCCAGGAAGACCACCTTGTGCCTGAACTCTCCCCAGCCCGTAAAGACCGGTGATGACTGGGTGTAAAAGACCTCTTCCTTCGCTGGCTCCCTGCTCTTCCATTGGGTGGGGGACCGTGGTAGGTGGAGCAGCTCCTGCGTGCTTCCAGATGGCCTTGGAGCCAGTAATGCACCATTTTTGTATCTTCAACCCAGTCTTCCCCTGATCCCAGGGCCCTGGTGTGTTCTCTGGCCAGTATGTTGAGAAGTTGACTCTGAGAATCATCTGGAACCATCCTTGTGCCCGAGCCTTTGCTGGTCATCTGCTCAGCATCTTACACCTTTACAAGCTGTGTTGGGGCCATTTAGACAAAGGTTCTTCTGAGCGGCACTCTCAGTGGCCAGCAGCACCTGCAGAAGGACGGCATTGGGCCAGGGATGGGATCCGGGGCTGTGCGTGTGAAGGGGGGGACACAGGGCCGCATGGCTCCTTCCAGACCAGCCGAAGCGGCACACTCTGAGATGGGGAATGAGTCTGTAGAGGACTAAACCCTAGAGCAGTAGTAACACCAACCGAGGCACCGTGAGCTAGAGTCCGGTTTGCCAGTTGTTAAGTATTGTACACACAGGACATCAAGGACCTTCACCCGAGGGTGTCCTCTCTCGAGCATCAGGGCTCGGTGGCATGCATACGTACAGACACAAGAGCACACACAGGAAACAAGAACTTGCAACATTCGGGCCCCCCCCCCCAAACCAAACTGTGTCCCGGAGACTTCTGGGTCTATGATGGAACATCCGTGCGTGGCTGCCCGACTTCTTGACCCTCTGCACTGATGCAAATAGTTTGTGTAATACGGGTCTTGGAGGCCATTGTTCCTTTCTCCTCTTTCTTAGGCATGCTGTTCGTGATTCCAGAAGGCTTTAGGCTCCGGTGCAGCCACTGATGGTTTGTCATTCAGAGCACCCCCTGGGGGTTGGTGGAATGTCGTGCTGTGGCCAGGTGCCTGTGTTTCAGATGGTGATGATGCATTCATATACTAAGTGTTACCCAGTGTCCACTAACTTTCAAATAGCAAGCTATTCTATCCTGAAGAAATTTATCCTATTCTTGGGGCATGAGGTAGCTTATTCCAGGCTGAGAGACTGACTTGCTATAGCTGCGATCTGGAATGTTCCTCAAGAGCCAACGTCTTACAGGATTGATTGATCTTCACCTTGAGTGCTCTTGGGTCTCACATAGCCCAGGCTGGCCTCGAACTCACTGTGCAGCTGGGGATGACCTTGAACTCCTGTTCCTCTTACCTCCACCTCCTGAGTGCAGGGACTGTAGGTTATGTCGCCACCCATGGCTCTCGGAAACTTTAAGCAGAGCCTAGTGGGCGGGGTGGTCTCAGCCACCGAGAATGTGTCCTGAACACGGCAGGGGGCCTGGTGCGTTCCTCCTTGACTTGTCTCTTTCTGACCGCGATGAGCAAGCAATGTTGCTCCTCCACCAACCGCAGACCAAAACATCCTAAACGGCAGGCCAAAACAAGGTTTTCTTTAAAAAAAAAATCTTTGGTGTGTGCGCGCATGCGTGTGCTCTTGCATTCCTATGTGAGCGTGCCATCGAGAGAGGACAACCGTGGGCAAAGGTCCTAGCTTGTCCACCTTGTTTCAGACGGAGCCTCATTGCTGCCTCATATGTTGGCTGGACTCCCCTGCCTCAGCCTCCCATCTCCCATGGGAGCCCCGGAACCACATATGGACTGACTACTGCGTTAGCTTTTGTGTGGGTGCCCGGGGCTTCCTTTCCCACCGAGCATCTCCCTGGCCGTCACCACATGCTTTTATCTTTATAGGCTGATTATCCCAGGTTTCTGTCACAACAGCAGAAAGCAGACTAACACAGGAAATTTGCAGAGCATGGATGGACCACAAGGTCCAGGGATGAAGGGTCAGGACCCCTGGAGGCACCTGCCTGTCACAGTGGCAGGGCTGGACACGAGCCCGGGACAGAGCCACGTCGTGATCCCACAGCAGAGCTGGGGACAGAGCCACGGCTTCCAGGCGGTCCTCACAGGAGGGACCCGAGCTGCATGCGTGCAGAGCCAGGTAAAGTCTCCGTCCCTTCTGTGCAGTTTGGCAGCTCTGGCTCTCCCCAGCTGTCAGAGTGTCTCCTTTCCGTTCTGGGCTCAGGTCAACAGCCTGCAGAGGTCTGGACACCCAGAGCCTGGCCCTCCCCACAGCTAACCCTTTTCTGTGTGGAGGGAGGCCAAGTCTCAGGACAAGACAGACCTCCCGCATGACTCGGTGAGGACACACATCAGAGGTGCTTTGAGACACTTCCCTGCTGGGTAGCTCCTTCTGTGTTTCCTTGCATGGTTTCTGAATGTGGCCATGGTGACTGACGCTTAGTCAGGCACACGGGAGTGAGAAGCGGGCAGCTGTGCGGAGTGGAAGCCTGGGTCCCTGCTGAGCTCAGCCGCCCCTGGGCATCTGCCCTGCCGGGAGTTGGGTGTCTCCTCCAGCTTTGCCTCAGTTTCCCTCTCTGTCCCCTTGGGTGTGTCGTTTCCCCATCCATTTCTGCGCCTCAGTTGTACCGAGTCTGTCAGACTGTGCCCTCCAGTTTCTTGCTTTCTTGTTTTACTCCCGTTTCACTTTCCTTGTTTCTATCTCTCATTTGACATGTGCGTGTGTGTGTGTGTGAGAGAGAGAGAGAGTAGTGTATGTGTGTGTGTGTGTGTGCATGTGTGTTTATGTGAGTGTGTGTCTGTGTATGTTTGTGTGTTTGTGTATGTGTGTATGTGTGTGTATGTGTGTGTGTGAGAGAGAGAGAGTGTGTATGTGTGTGTATATGTGTGTGCATGTGTGTTTATGTGAGTGTGTGTATGTGTGTATGTTTGTGTGTTTGTGTATGCATGTGTGTGTGTGTGTGAGCATGTATGTGTGTGTGTCCCATGTCCATATGTATGTGAATGCCAAAGTTTAATGTCAGACGTCTTCCTCAGTCTTTCCACTCTTTCTTTTTGAGATATCGTGTCTCAGAGAACCTGGAGCTGGCCAGTTTGACTCCGCTGGGGCTGGCTGAGGAGGATTACAGGAATCCTCTCTTCCTCAGCCCCTGGCTCCAGGGTAGTAAATATACACAGCGACGCCCAGCTTCACATGGGTCCTGGGACCCTAACTCAGGCCCTCACGTCTGCATAGGCAGCAGTTTACCCATTGAAGGATCCCCCAGCCTCTGATCTAATAAAAACTTAAAAAATCAAGTGAAAACCACCCATGGGTCAATGAACAGGGGCAGGAGGAGAATTACAGAGGCAGGAAGACGACAGTCAGTCGGGGAGAAGGGGCCGTGTGCTGTGAACGCGGTGGCGCGTGGCAGGAGCGTGCACAGGGCGGCCTGGCCTCGGTACTCGTTGTCTGCGAACCGCCGGTGTGCACGGCGCTCGGCACCTCCTTCGTCACAGGCAGCGGGCACCGAGTCGCTTCACACCGCTTCAAGGAGGCCAAGCCTGGAGCAGTATGGTGTTTGGGTCCACACTCACATTACTCTTGTGGCCGATCTGTTTTGGGTTGTGTCTGAGTTACAGATCAAACCGGATCGTAGGCAGGTATGTCCAACAAAATGCTACATCGGGAGGGGCGGCGCCCACGGCTTCAGATATCCACTGGGGTCTTGAAGTGTATCGTCTGCCATAACGGGACGAGGTCTGCCGGCCACAGCTTAGTCAGCACACTCAGATGCCCGCCCTTTACTGTATGTCACTTCCACCTGCGTAAGGTTGGTTCATGGTCCCTCCCCCGAACCTGGAGCAGAAACATACAAGAAATGCTTTTGAATATTCAGCTTCCAGGAAGGCCTGAATTCTGCCTTCTTGTCCAAGGGAGGCTGAGACCCTGTGTGGTGCAGTTTAATTCCGGGACCCGGGCACTCTAAGATCCTCTACCCAGTGTCAGTGGCGACCGCTGGCGAGCAGTGGCAGCTGTGTGCCAGGCCTGCATGGCAGTAGCTCCCCTGTTTGTCCCCAGAGGCTCAGAGGGGAAATGAAGTGACCTGCTCAGGGCCACACAGCCAGCCAACTTTGAAGTTCTGCACATTTAGACCGTTGAAGCGCGTACTGACAGTCTCCAGCACTGACTGCAGGATGAGGCAGAAATGTCGCTGGGAGCCATCAGCAGCGTGTACTGGAGGTCACCTGCCCTGAAGAGCCGGCTCATTCTGGCGGAGACGGTGGCTTAGCTTCTCGAATGTTCTTGCAGCTGCCCCTTCCTCTCCTGCGTGCCTGATCTCATGACACCAGTGCTGAGAAGGAGCTCCCCATCATTTCCCTTCTCAGTCCGCTGGCAGTTGAGGGATGCTAGTGGGAAGGGTGTGGGGTGACCCCAGGGTGATCCCAGGGTGTCCAGTAGATAGTACTCTGTGGGCTACCTATGCAGCGAGGCCATCAGGACTGGGGTTCATCCTAGTGAACTCCCTGATTTGTCTGGCGTGTCAATGAACACCCTCTGTTTCGAAGGCCATGCAGTCACTCCATGGTGTTTAGAGTAGCCAGGGAGAGCGGCCAGTTCTGAGGCCAGCAGTATGAAGGCAGCCCAGAGCCTGGAGCTGACCCTTCTATGTGATGACAGCCCATTCACTGGCCACATACCAAGGTTCTTGAAGGAAGACTTGCCGTGACCAAGGTTTGGGGGATTCTTGGTAAACATTAGGCAAGAGTTTTGTTCCCTTGGGCAGGAGCCAGGCTGATTCTAGCATGTCTTTTGATCAAAGTGTGACCATGCTTTGTGGGAGTCACTACCCTTTCCTCCTAACCCCGGGAAAATGTTGGACTGGTTAAAATGAACAAAGCGTCAAAGAGCTCACTCCAAAGGTGAGACGGGGAGGCTTCTGGTGCCAGAAGTACGGACGAGACAGATGGAGATCCTGGCCTGTCTGCAGAGTCAGCGAAGGCTTGAAGAGTTAGAGCTGGGTGGCGCATACAAAACTCAAGAAGGAAGTGACTGTCATCTCTGTCTATACAAAATAGAGGGCTGACCCTTGTCCCTGCTCACCTCAGGCTGTAGCTGACCTGGGAACTTCCTGAGACACACAGGGAGGCCAGTATAGACCCTGCAAAGTCACATGACCACAACCTACACTGCATGCGTGGGTAGGAACTCTGAGCCGGAAGCCTAAAAATCGTTGGTTCTGAGCAAGTGGGACCCTGAAGGGTTTGTAGGATTCGGGTATGAGCCTGCCCTCTGGGTTGATGTATTGACGTAGGACACGTTTGAGAGTCTTATGAGGAGAAGCAGAAAGACTTTCAATATAGCCAGTGTCTCAGACAAAAATGATCAAGGAAGTGAGAAAGTCTACCACAAGAGACAGGCTCTGCAAGGAACTGCGTCTCAGGAAGTAGGGATGACCGAGCCGTCAGAGAGCGATTGTGTGTTGGTTGTTCTTCTGTCACTGGGATAAAATAGCATGACAAAAAGCAACCCAGGGATGCCACAGTTCCAAAGAGGACATAGCCGTCACCTGGGGGAGGCTCGGCAGCAGGAGCGAGGCTGGCTGGGCAGCAGGGAGATCGCATTTCATCCACGCAGGAAGCAAAGAGACAGAGCAGGAAGTGGGGGCAGCCTACGGTCCTTCAGTGCCCACCTCCCATGATGCACTTCCTCCACAAGAGTCCACCTCTTGAAAGTTCCGTAAGCTCCTCAAACAGTGCTCCTATGGACAACCAAGTGTTCGGTACCCGAGCCTGTGAGGGACATTTCTCATTCAAATCACCACAGAGAGTATACCAAATATGAAGAGGTGAAATAAATTAAAATGTATAAGAACTGAATCAGAGCTAGTAGGAAGATGTGGGCATTTTACAGCATTTTTAGAAATTTAAGAAAAAAAATGCATTATTTGGAGCCAGGTGTCATGGTGTAAACCTTTAATCCCGGAACTCAGGGGTCAGAGGCAGGTGGATCTCTGAATTCAAGACCAGCCTAGGAAAACTTGCCTCAACACCATCCCCCATCCCCCGAAAAGAAACAAAAAACCCAAAACGGCAATAACCATTATTTTACACTAAAACCAGACCTCCTGAATCTCCTGAGAGATAGACAAGAGAATACACATTCTGCTAAAGAGAGAGCCAGCCACACAGCAGACCGGTGGACGTCATCCTCAGGCAGCCTAGGTAAAGGCGGAGAGCAGGGATGTAAAGGCCCTACAACGTCCAACAGGGTCCCTGAAGGAGGGGAGAGAGGAGAGGGCGCAGGCGTGCAGACAGCTAAAGGCAGGCGCAAAGGCCCGAGCCTTCACGCTGAAACCGAGCAGGGAGTCCCAGCAGAGAGGATGAAGTAAGTCAAGCGTGAGCACAGCGTAAAAGCAAATACCTGAAATAAGGATACGTCGTGGAAATCATCAGGAAAAAAATCACAGCTAGACCTCATCCATTCAGAAATTTTTTTTTTTTTAAATGGAAGAAAATGCAAGCCAGGGGCTGCTCGTATGCACCCCCCGGAACAGCAGGGCAAACATGATGTGCCAGGGATTTCTGCTGGTCTGTACCAGTCACACCGGGTTAGCTTTTAAGAATCACAGCACCTGCGTCCATCCATCCCGGGGTTTTGAAGCATGTGGCGAGGGCTGTGTTTGTTCCGTGAAAACCATTCTGGAACAAACCTTCAAACGCGGGCTCTGAGCCTGGGACCCCCTTGACAGGTGCAGCCGAGAACAAAAATGTGATCTTTCCAGGGTGCTAACCTCCTATTAATAAAAGAAAAGAAAGAAAAAAAAAAGCAAACCAAATTAGTCCTGGGAAGCAGAGTACCCTATGAATCAGCCTTCCTCTCTCCGAAAAGAACTTGCTTAGAATTTATAGGACCCTAAGTTCTACTGCTTTTTTATATTGTTTACTTTCCTCCCCAAAATATCAAATAACTCACAGGTGGTAGGTATGGCGACTGTATGGATAATTTGAAATGAGGAATGGACAGCTGAAGAAATTTCCTTTCCAGGGGGTCAGCGCTGGGGTGACTCCCTAAGACTAATGGTGCTGGATTAATAACCCGGGGCTGCTTCTGTATTCATAGCCCGCTCCCTCAGAAGGCTGGGATAGTTCCCACTTTTATGTCTTGCACAGAACTGTAAAGCAAAGATGGTTTCATTGCAGCCGTGTGCGCAATGAGATGCGCGAGGGCCGCTCCTGCCCATTAATCAGCGTTTGGGGGAGGCTTCTGGAAGCCTGACCTATTGCCGTGGCGGTTGATCTGAGCGTAATGATCTCTCCCCTGTGGTGGCTGTTTCTGCAGGATTGAAACTCCTGCAGAAACAGCCAGGTGGGGGTGGGGGTGCTGGCTATGAGGAGGAGGGGCAGTCCAACCTCCAGGGGTGCACAGGCGACTAGCCAGGGACTCTGAAGTTCAAAGGCACCTTGCAGGGCCTTGGAAGGAGCTGTGGGTTGTGAGGTTTGCAAGGAGGCCATCTTGTCAGCACTGTGGGCTTTACTGGGGAGGGTGTGGACCAGACTGGGCCTGGTGCTGGGCAGGTACTGGGGACTGACAATGAAACAGTTGAGATACTGCCTCCGGCTGTGTGGCGCTCCTTGAGGGTGGGGGTGGTTTGCACAGACTGTCTAGGCGACCTGGACTGATGAACAGAAAGCATGGAAGGAGGGATATGCTTTCTGCACACTTGCTTCCAGGAGGTGCAAAGCCGGAGCCACATGTAAGCATGGTTAAGTCTTTCCCGAGAGTTGGGGAGAAGGGCGTGCCAGTGGAATACGGCTTTGAAAGGAGGATTCTTTAAGGGGTGTCCTTGGCAGGGTAGCAGATAGCCTTCCAGACCTTGCTGGGCAGGTGTGCGCGGGCAAGGGTTCTGCAGGGCAGTTCCAGTTATCTGACTGTACTCCCTCCAGAACCAGCGAAACCGTGTGCAGTCTCCGAAGGTTTTAGAGCACTCTCTGGGTGGGAAGGGGAGGGTTGTGGCATGCCTCGGACTCTGCCTCCAGGGTTGATACTCAGTGCCTTCTCTGGCACAGACTTTCTGGGCTACCTGCTTCCCAAAGGGTCTTCTCATCCCACTGGCTTCTGAACGAAGCAGTGTTGGGTTCGTGAGCAGTTCCTGGCCCAGGGATTCATCTGATCCCTGGTTAAGGAGTCAGAGAGCAGGAAAAGAGGTGAAGCCAGGCCCTGCTGTATCATCTGTGTCATCACTGAGGGGCAAGGTGGAAGGGAGCCGTCTTCCCTTTGTATGTGGAACACACACACGTTGCTTCCTGGTTGCCACAGTTCCTGAGTGGACCAGCACCTGCATCAAAGGGCCGCGCTGAGGATCAATAGTGACACTCCCGCTGCATTTAAATATCTGCAATTAAGCCAAGGCCAAAGGCTCAACCGGGAGGGAGGTCCGCTGGGCTGGCGGAGGGGACAAAGGAGCCGTAGTTATGTATTCCAGTGACCCGGGGATCAATACGCACCAGCCTACATTTCCCTGTCTGCAGTTTCATCTCAGTCCTTGCTCTGTCCCTGTTGGTGGCGTGTGCCATCCACTTGCTGCTTCGGGTGGCGATGTGGTGACTCCCTGGCTGGTAGCAGTTGACTCTCCTCTACTTGGCCACTAAGCCAGACTTGGAAAATGGAGATGTGGCCAAGGTATCTACACTGGTGGGCAGAGGGGAAACCTGGCAAGCCCCTGACGCAAGCCTGGGAGGCTGTGGGATAGATTTCATCTGATGATGGGCACAGAGGGAGACCCTGGCACCGCTTTAATGCGGGATGCAGCCATCTGTCTGAGAGCTGGGGCAGCTGGGCACGGGTACAGAGACCCTTAGACTCTGCTCACTTTGGTAGGAATGACTCCATACACATTTCCTGCCAGCCAGAGGCACTCTAAAGAGTCTTCCTGACAGTTTTCTGGGTTTGAGTTTGTGGCAGAAACTAAACCCAGGAGAAGAAAAATGTACAGACTATGGACCAGCAAGTTGGACCATAGCTACCAGCCAGGGGGTATTGTACTGGTTTGCTTGTGGAGCTGATATTAATACCAGCCAGGCTCTGGGCAGTGGAGCTGGTGGTCAGAGTGGACCTTAGGCCAGAAGTAAGAACTGCCAAGCACAGCTGCCCTCTTGTTCTCTGGGACTCCACAGGCTTCTCCAGCCGGGTCCTCTCCTGCCAGGTCCCCAGTTGCTCTTCGGTGCAGTTTAGAGTTAGGTATCCTGACCGCTACTCTCCAAGGTCTTCCTCTCCCTCTCTGGACGTTTCTCTGACCATCCGAACTCTTAGTCCCCCAGGTGGCTCAGGGATCTTGGAACACTTGGGGGCTCGGGGGCTCGGGGGCTCGGGGGCTCAGGGGCTAGGGGGCACTCTGTTGATCAGAATCCTGCTGTTGCCTGCAGCTCTGCTCTGAGGTCCACTTTTTTTGCCTTTGTTTTTCCGGAGGGGGTGGGGGAGGCCACATGGTGCTTGCACATGCTCAGTAAGTGTTGACTGTTAGGTGAGCAGAGCATACTCCTGATGCTTCGAGTGCGACCCTCAAGGTGTTTGTAAGAACGGATTCTTATGGCTGTATCCAAGAGGGATTAACTGCCGGGCACTGGTTCCCACCCCTTCGCCATGCCTGCTACCTCCAGCAGAGAATGAACCTCCCACAAACTAAGTGGAGGCTTCTGTCCTGAGATGTAGGGACAGCACATATCTTCTCCCCACATCAGCAGGACGCGGAGTAAGAACTCATTTGGGTCTTGATGGGGAAGATGGTCCCTGGTATGCCCAGTTTAAGCGTATTACAGAACCTTCTATATTCGGTATAACCGAGGGAGACTGTTCCGGTCTGTACTGTGTTCCTGTGACAAATGCCCGAGGGTATCGACTTAGTGGGGAAGCTGGCTCATGGTGTCAGCCTCTGGTTATCCGTCCCTGTTGTTTGGACATATAGGGACGCGGCATACACAGCAAGAGTCAGTGCCTGGTGGAGGGGCTCACTTCACAGTGGGAGGACGGGAGAGAGACAAGGAGGGGGAGAGAGAAGAGGGCAGGGAGAAGGAGAAGAAAGACAGAAGAGGAGGAAGTGAGGAGAGGAGGGATGAGGAAGAGGAGAGGGAGTGGGAGGCAAAAGGAGAAGAGGAACAGGGAAGTGGGAAAGGAGAGGGGAGGAGAGGAGGGGAGGAGGAGAAGGGAAGGGCAGAAGAGGGGAGAGAGGGGCAGCCGAGTAGGGGAGAGGCGTGGGGAGGGGGAAGGGGCCAGAGCCTTGATGAGTCCTCTGTAGACACGCCCCTTCCATTTCCTACCCTCTCCACCAGGCCACACCTCCTCTCACCATGGGCTGGTGCACACACACATACATACACACACACCACACACTCACACACCACACACTCACACCACACACTCACACACCACACACTCACACACCACACACTCACACCACACACTCACACACCACACACTCACACACTCACACACCACACACCACACACTCACACACGTACCATACCTCCCCACCCCATACCCATACAATCCCCCCCACATATCCCCACACCCCTCCTCCCAACACACAAGAAGGATCTTTAGGGCTCCAAAGATCATCTGCTTATGAGTTATAGCCGTAATATATACAGTATTAGACATTAAAACTGAGAGATTACTAAAATATGTATTAACTCATTAAAGTAACAACAGTAAAACCATTTTTGTGTTGACCAAAGTGGCTTACTGTTTAATAAACATAACAGTTTTTTGTGTGGGGGGGAACACAGTGAGATCGGGTATGGAACACGTTGTTTCGCATCTTTGCAAATTTCTTTCATATTTGGTTCATGAGAGACAACCAGAGTCTCGTACCTGCACCTGCTGTTAACATTGCTCAGATGTGTTGAAATAGAAAAAAATTAGCTTTGTACAGGTGTGTAAATAGAACATAGGTGTTATTTTAATAGTTACTTTAGAGATTTTTGAATAGTCTCTTGGATATGATACTGAAATCTCAAATTGTACTGTGTTAGTCAGGTTTCTGTTGCCGTAACAAAATGCCAGGAGAAGTCAAGTTAAGAGAGGAAAGGTTTACACTGACTCATGGTTACTTGGCTTTGTTGCCTTTGGGGCTGAGGTGAGACAGCTTCAAGCATGACAGAGACTCGTTTACCACATGGCAAACAAGGGAGCAAGGGAGAAAATAGAGAAACAGGGGGTCTAGGACCCTGATAAACCTTCAAGGGCATGAGCCCTATTAATATTCTAGCTTTCTTACATCTAGTTTACATTACAATCTAGCTTTCTCAGGTCTTAGGACCCAACTTCAAAACACTACAGAACTTTACAATGGCACCACAGGCCAGGGGCTAAACCTTTAGCCACAGCCCTTAGGAGAGATCTAAGATATCAAATACCAAAGACGGCCCAACAGAAGAACTGGAGAGCATTTCTCTGTACCCACATAAATGCTGTTTGGTGATGGTGACTTGCCTGGAATTCCACTGCTCAAAAGGCGGAGCCAGGAGCCGGACCACACGCTGGCTACATTGGCTGTATCAGCAAGCTCCAAGTTCAGTGGAGAGATCCTGTCTCATTGGAGAAGGTGAAGATCGAAGAACACTTCCAACGTTAGTCTTGGGCTTCCACATGCATGCACACATGTGTGCCTACACACATGTGAACATGCATCCACACGTGAATACCACAAACACATGCAAAAAAAAAAAAAAAAGACCCAGGAAGTGACAGATCCTTAGGGATTAATTGCAGCGTGGGATCCGGAACTATCATTGTATATTGATATGCTGGGCAACACAGACTGTTGTGGCGCCTCCTGAAGATTATGTGGCCCAGAGGTGCACTGCCATCAGTCTGGGCAGCCATTCTCCACCATGTTCGCCCAACAGCAGAACGCTCAGGTTCCTGTGGTTCAGTGATCTATGACTGTCAGCCGTGGATATTTTTGATCCCTGTTCTAGTAAAATCCATGAGCTTATTCTTTGGTTTTGGTAGAGAATATTTTAAACTTGGCTTTTCTTATTATTTGTGTGCGTGTGTGTGTGTGTACGTGTGCGTGTGTGTGTGCGTGTGTGTGCGTATGCGTGTAAGCGTGTGATATGATGGTGTACTTGTTGATGTTAGAAGACAATGTTGTAGGAGTCGATTCTCTCCTCCTTTCCGTGGGCTCTGGGTATCAAACTCAGGCGCTCAGGCTTGCATCGTCAGGTGGCGAGTCCTTCACCCCCTGAGCCGTTTCCCTGGCCTGGAGGGAAGTCTGCTACACAGGTCTCTGGAGAGGTTCTGTGGGTTGTGGGCTGGTTATGAGACCACACTGCCTGTTTTGGAAATACCGGTTCGCTGAGTGATATAACCTTAACTGCCAGCGTGGCTCCTTATGTGACACACCCCACGTCGTCCTAGGGCGTCACCGCTTACGGCTCCAGAAAAGTCGTTCATTTTTGTAAGTGGCTGAGTGAGTTCATGCTGGAAAATACGAGTTTTCCAGAATTCTGAATTTTGCTTCACAGTTCAGAATTTTCATCAGCAACCATAGAGTCAGTTGGAACGACAGCCCCCTGTTCACAGCCAAAAAAAACCATTTCATGAATGCTTTCTGTCCATGTCTAATGCGCTTCCACAGCGGACAGAGAACAACGCTGGATGGGAAAGCCTCTTTTAGCTTCACCGGGGTGGTTTTTTTGGCTGACAGTGGTACATCTTTTGACTGGAGGATGTGCACTCAGCCATCTCCGGTTGGACTATCCCATCAGTGTTCTGTGACGGTTAGTTAGGTCATGTTGGTGGTGGTGTTTCAGGCCTGTGTCTCCATGGTTTTATGTCTACTTCTATTTTTTTTTTAAATTATTGATAATTCCCAGTGATAGTTGTTGACCTGCCTATTTCTCCTTACATCGCTCCGTTTTGTGTTTGCTTCTTGATCAATTGCTTCCTTTATAATTATGCAATGATCCTCGGTAGTGATTCTGCTCTGAGGTTTACTGTGTGTGTGTGTGTGTGTGTGTGTGATGTAAACAGAGCTGCTCCTGATTCCTTTCCCTCCCCCTTCCTTCCCTTTCCCTTTCTCTTTCCTTCCCCTGCCCCTCTGTACCCTCCCCCTTCCTTCGCACCTCCTTCTCCTTCTCTTCCCTCCCTCCCCCTCCTCTTTTTTCTCTTTCTTGCTTTTGTTTTACTCCTCCACGTTCTTCTCATTTCTTCCCTCATTCTCTTCCCAGAGAGTCTTCCTTTGTAGCCTAGGCTAGCCTTGAACACACAACCTTCCTACCAAAACATTCTCAATACTGGAATGACGGCCGTTCACCACCATGCTCAGCACTGCCTTCTTTGAATTAGTGTTGCACGGGGCATATTTTCTTCCATCCTTTTAGTTTTATGCTAGTTTTGTCTTTGTATTTAGTCGATACATTCTTGTAGATGATGTATAATTAGGTCATGTGTTTTAATACAATCTAATAGTCTCTGCCTTTTATTTGAAGTATTTAGACTATTTACTTTTAATGTGATCGTACATAAAGTTGGGCTCCTATTATTTTTCTACTTTTAACATCTGTCGTTTCTTATCCCTTCCCTTTTCCCACCTTACGTCTAGTTAAAAGAGTTTTTGTGATTCCATGTTATCTGCTTTGTTGGCTTATCCACTTTACCCCCTTGAGTGGTTATCTCAGAGTTTTCGTATACAGAATAACGTCTCAGTTCACAATCAAGTGATGCGGTCCCAAACACAGCATGAGAGCCCTACGTCTCTGTGTCTGCCCTCGCCCTTACGTGCATCTTACACATTTAAATTCTTGGAATGCCATCAACCTCACACTCCACCAATATCCATTTTGCTTTAAATAGTTGTCTGTCAGAGACATTTAAATTACCAACATCTCTCTCTGGACCATGGAGTTACCGTTTCCAGGATGCCATTCTGGTTACCATTTCTTTGTTCAATTGCTAGTTTCTTTTTCTTTTCTTTCAGGACTTTAAAAATATGGCTGTATGAGTTCTGGTTGGCTCACATCATTTCTGGTGACAAACCTGTAATTATCTACATCTTTGTTTCTCTGCGCACAGTGTGCCTTTCTTGTGGTTGCTCTTAAGACTTTCCTTCATTGCTAGATTTAAGCAAGTTGATCTTGTTGGGTCGGCAGCGTTTTTCTATGTGTCTTGTGCTCGGGGTTCACTGAGGTTCTTGAACATACAAAGCATATAGTTTTTTTTTTTTTAAATAAAATCTGGAATACTTTGACACCTCCCCCTCCCCAATTTTCCTTGTCCCTTCACCTCTGTCGGGAAGTTTATCCACTTAAAAGCTTTCTTGAAGTTCTCACGGATGCCTGTTTCCGCCTCCCATCTCCTGTTCTTTTTGTTTGTATTTGCTGTTTTGTGACAGGATCTCACGTAGCACAGGCTGACTTTGAACTCATTGTGTAGCCAGGGCTGAGTGTGAACTCCCGATGCTCCTACCTCCACCTCCCAAGAGTTGGGATTGCAAACGTGCACCGCCGTTCCGAGCCTTCTGTTTTATCCCTGCGTTTAGCTTTAGATCATTTCTACTGTAGGCTGTGGCTCGGGGTTTCCTTCGGTGACATCTGATTTTCTGTTCATCCCATCCCCTGTGTTCGTCACCCCAGTTGCACCTTAGACTTTGATTGCAATTTTCATCTCTAGAAGCTTTATTTGGGTCTGCTTAAAATTTTCACGCTTCTTCCTCATGCCTTCAATCTTCTTATCCATTAATTCCATCATTGTATAATTTTTGATTTGTTTGTGATTGATTTTCCTCATTATAAGTCACATTCTCTCGCTCCTTTGCATACCTGGGAATTTTCCTTTTCATCTCAGACATTACGAGTTTACCATGTTGGGAGGCTTGCTACATTTCTGTTCCTATAAATATTCATGAGCTTTGTTCTGGAGCATGCTTACATCATTTGGAATCAGAGGAAACATTTCAGGTCTTGTTTTTTATGCTTTGTTGCTTGGGTCCTCAGCAGCTTTGAGTCTGAAGTTACTTTATCTCCTACTGGGAGATCTATCCTATACCTTATCTGTTGTGAATATTTCCATGCTTGGTGTTAGAAACAGGTATCATCCCACTTCAATGTGTAAGTGGCTGGATGACTGTCTATAATCCCATTGGTTGGTTTGCTGTGTGGCCTCAGATGGATTCCTCAGATACATGTATAGATCTCTATTTACATGAATACTTGAAGGACACCCTCTGCATGGCTCTGAAATTCTTGGAGCATCCTTTCCAGTGCTCTGTCTGTGACCTTCAGTGATCTTGGCCTACCTCAATTTCTAAATCCTTTTCCCCATAACAAGGAGATTTCTTGGCCTGGGTTCCCTTCTTGTGCTATGGCCTGGACACTCCATAGCAAGTCGTCTAAGGGAGCTGCAGGACTCACTATGTTTCCTGTCTCTCACATGTCATGGTCCTTCCTTTCCAGATGTCTGTGTGTCTAGAGAACCAAGGCTCTGTACATATTTTCCAGCTTCTCAGTTCCCATCTTGTCCCGAAGCAGAAGTCCTGACACTTAAGTCTAAAGAACATTGATTTTTAAGTTGGCATTCATTGAAAAGTGGATAGTTTAGCTTGCAACTCAAAACTCATGGAAGTATTTCCGTCAAGATAATCATCATTCTTCAGTTTCTGAGAGAAATCCTCAATGTATACATCCATTTTTTTTACACACGATCAGGGATTGAGAACACTAAACCCATTTGTTTTTATTATTCCAGGAAGGAGTGTATATATGTGTGTTTATATGTGATATAAACATGTGTGTGGACATGTTTGTGGGTGTGCTTGCCCCATGTATATGTATGTAGAAGTCAGAAGTTGCCAAGTGCCTTCCTCTGTTGCATTCTACTTTATTTTTTGAGATGGTGTCTAGGTATACCAAGAGCTTGCTGTTTTGGATAGACTAACTAGCTATTAACTCCCCAAGGATCTAAACCTAAAAGACAAAAAACAAACTCCCAAATAGAAAAGCATAAAAATATGAGAAAATGCTAAGACCCACAATTTTAAGAGTATTTTACTAACAAGTAGCACCAGCAACTGAATGCTTAAATATACACACAATAAAAAAAGAGGATGATAACATTGGTTTCTGCAAAGTCAACAGAAAGGGGATGGAGAGATGACTTAGTGTTTGAAGTCTTCACTGCTCTTCTAGAGGACCCAAGTTGGATTCTCAGCACCACACCAGGCAGCTCATAACCATCTGTAACCCCAGCTTTGGGGTATCTTGTCTCCACGGGGCTTCTGAACACATGCACATATTCACATGTGCGCATGCATGTGCGCACACACACACACACACACACACACACACACATAATTTAAGTCTTTTTTTTTTTCCAGTGAGGACCTAACCCAGAGTTTTGCATTTGCTAGGCAAGCGCTCTACCACTGAGCTAAATGCCCAGCCCCTGAAACATAATTTTAAGTAATAAAAATAAATCTTAAAAAAAAAGAAAACCATCTCTGATGAGACTCTTCTCACATCTTTTTCCAAATGGAAGAATACAGAGCAGAGACCTAGACATAGCCAACAACAGGAATTTCTCTTCTCAGCCAGTATGGTGCACAGTGCACCCAGTAATCCCTGTCCTTGGGAAGTAGAGACAGGAGGAAGACAAGTTCAAAGTTAGCCTTAGCTACATAACACCTTGTCTGCAAACAATCAGCAACCAACCAAACACTCCCAAACAAAGCAAAACAAAAAGCTCACAACTCCCCTAAACAAACAAACAAAGCGATCAGCTTTGGAGTGAGGCTCCTACTTCCTGTCTGTGAGCACTACTTCCTGTCTGTGAGTTCTACTTCCTGTCTGTGAGCACTACTTCCTGTCTGTGAGCTCTACTTCCTGTCTGTGAGCTCCTGGGCAGGGTAAGGGAAATGCAAGGCCAGTGAGTGGTTGCCTTGCAAGCTCAATGACCATAGCTTTATCCCCAGAGTCTACATTTAAAAAGTCTAGGTAGAATGTCAAGTCTTTGTAATCCCAACACTGGGTAGTTGAAGAAGGAGAATCTCCCCTGGGGCTCACAAGCCAGCCAGCCAATGAGAACCCTTGTCTCAAAAACAAAAAGTAAGCTCCCAGCCCTACAAAGTCAAGTTACATGGTAACTGAGAAGTGGCAGCCAAGGTTGTTCTCCAGTCTTCACATACATGTGCACACCCATGAACATATACCTGCCTGCACATGTGTACACGCACACAGCAGAGAGAAGGGTGGAGAGAGAGCCTGGGAAAGTCATTCCACCTGACTGTGTCCTAGTTTCCTTAAAATGAGGCTGAAGTCGGTGTTCGGGAGAGGTCTGCACAGTGGTTTGCGGGAAGCGTGTGAACTGCTATCACTAAGGGTCAGGGGTCCAGGTGTCTCTTCTTGGAGTCCACAGAGGGACTTTACCCTCTGGAATTGCTGCTCTGTGTTCAGAGGGACACCAGGAGACGCTGGCCATGGCACAGTCACTACAGGAGCTTTAAATGTCCATCAGGAAGGAAGAGGTTAGCAGATGGCAGATGTAAGAAAGGACAAAGCTTGTGCACATCGGCCCAAGAAGAGATCAGTGTGATATTAACTGAAAAATTACTTTTTTGTGACTTCAGTCTGAAACTGGGTCATTTTGGTTTCAATTGTATAATAAAGTTCAGGGTTTTTTTTTTTTTTTTTTTGGCAACAAACCCGATGTGCCCATCAACCAGCTTCCATGGTTAGCAGGGGAAACCTGACAGTTTCCCTTGTACAAGTACACTTGTCTACGTGGCTGCTTCTCCTTAAATCTATCCGCACACAGCCGTGGCACTCCCTGGGGAGTCTTGCTCGTTTAGAGCACTTCTGAAGTGCTAGCTCTTGTGACGACACGGGAACCGAAGGTGCCTGAGTCCACACTGTGTGAAGATGTCACCTGCGGGGAGAGGGCAGGGCGCTTCTGTGATCCGCCTGCAGCGGGGCTCCTGAGCAGAGCAGATTGGACTTTATATTGTTCTGTGTGAAGCACCCTTTGCGACATGTTGTCATGAGACTTTGTGGCCAATGCTGCTTTCCTCTTCTTCTTCCTCCCTTCCTTCTCTTCCTCTTCCTTTTGGAAGTGTCCCAGAAACTTTTGTTTCCTTTGTAAAGATACAGAATGTCCAGACAGCTCCTGCTTCCCACGTAGAAGAGGGGATAGAAACCATTCCTCTGCTCAGACACTCGTCACAAAGTCCGGGGTCCTTCCTGGTATCCGAGTGCACGGGATCTGAATTGAAATAAGCAGCGCTTCCTGTCCCATCTGAACTGTCACCCAGAATTCTCATCTAATGGCATATCTGAAAACAAATAGGAGATGTTTGGAGACACACATATTTGTGGGGTGATTTATCTCAAGGGGTGTCGTGTGCTGTGAAACGCTCAAAGCTAATTGGCATGTGTCAGCCTGGCTGAAGGAATGGCTTTAACATCTAAGACAAAGTGTTCTTAGAGGCACAGAGCTAGGGCCCTCGGATCTGTCGCCATTAGTTACCCAAGAGCCTAAGCCCGCTTGTTAATTTTCTCCTCTTTTTCGTGGGCTTCAGAGTGTGGGGGGAAAATGGGCAGCTTGTAGTGGGTGGGTGAGTGTGTATCTATATTTAATTCACTTTCCTGGAAAGACACGAGACAAGCCATTTCAGTTCCTTTTCTTCTGGGGGCGTGTGCCCCACAGATTCTGCTCTAAGTTGGGTGGAGTCCATTAGAAGTGGCAAGGCATTTATTTTTTATTATATATATATATGTATATATATATATATATATATTTTATTATATATATAATGGATGAATTCAGGAACTTTTAGAGCTTTGCAGTGAATATTTTTAAATATGTTAAGTGCTATCATAAGGCTTGGAAACCTCAATCTTCTTTAAATAAATGGATTTTACAATTGCAGAGCACTGACTTATATGGTTTTTTTTGGGGGGAGTTGTTGCAGCTCACTGTAGCTCTACCCTTCAGGTTCATTTTTTAGACATGCTGGGCTCCAAACCCTAACTGTGAATTTGTATTTTTTTATTTTTTTTGGCATTTAGCTTTCTGGAATATGAAGTTGAAAGTTTCAGAAGCCAGCTAGCATATTTCAATTTAATCTACTGCTGTGGCGTTGTCTCTTGTTGAAAGCAGAATGCCAGGGCCACAGAGATGTTTTCACGACGTAAATAATTTGTGTATTATAAGTTGTCTAAGCACGGCATGCGCGCAGTAGGCTGTAATAAAATTGCCTGGATATGGTTTTACATGACGGACTGCAATGCTTGCTTCGGAGTCGTAGGAGCCTGGTCTGTAAATAATCTGCATATTAAAATCATCTTAAACACGCTCAGACAATGGATGGATGCCTCCTCTGGAGTCGTTCATTTCATCATAGATTCACAGCCTGCATCTCAAGTGCCCTCTCTGTACCGTCAGTGTGTCCCTTGGACCCAGCCAGACATACACGCCTTCTCTGGCTGGGCTTCACAGTGCACTTAGGAAGTGAGAGAGTCGGGATCCCGGCCAGGTACAATGCATACCAGCATCCCGCTTCAGGGCTCTCCTTGTGACCTCCCTCCTGCTCTTCACAGGGATGGGGGCGAGCAGAAGCAGGACATGGATGGCCCCGTACGATGTCTCCTGAGCCACACAGGGGCAGGATACTCTTTGTTCACCCCACAGGTGATGCCCCAGGTGGACTGGAGCTGGAACTTGGCCACCCACCCTCTGTTTCCAAGTCCAGGACAGAGAATCCAGGGAATCTGAGGTGGGAAGACCTGGGCATAGGTGCTGTGGTTCCAGGGGGCACCTAAGAGGGCCAGATAAGAGCTCTTTGTGAACACACACACACACACACACACAACATAACATAAATCAGAGCCAGAATCTTTTAACATTTATAGTTTTAGATGAAATTCCTGTTGAGAGTCTCTTAAGCTAGATTTATATCTGATTTTGCATCGAACTGTGTCGTTATGTGGGGCCGAGAAACTCTTACGAAATTAAGCATAATGCAAGAACATGCTGAAGAGACAGTTCTGGGGAAATGAAAGCTTTATTGTGTTACAGAATTTCGGAGTGAAGAAATATGCATAAAGGCGCAATTACCACGGACATTTTCCCTTTAATGATCCTCGTGCCTTCATCGGCAGGAGGGTTTGCTGACGTCTTCTCATAGAACAAGGAAAATTGAAGCAATATTGATATTCTGCATCCATTTTGAGGCCCCAAGAACGCCAGGAGAGCGATCCTGTCTCCCCATTCCGAGCAGCGAGGGCACGCCCCTCCTGACAGACCCCCGAAGGGACCTGGGAAAATGTGCCATTGCATGGCAGTGACATGTGTAAGGACGAACTTCTGGAGGTGTTGAGCTGAGGCCCTGGCCCCTTGGCCGGTTTGTAAGCAGCAGCCCCGTTTGGCTTTCTTTTGGCGGGGGCTTGCGTGCAACTCCCCGATTTATCTCAGGAACTCCAGAGGAGGCGGAGCGGGACTGGTGGTCCAGATGAGACCTGCAGCCCTCTCTCCCCCCCCACCCCCCCGAACAGGTCTCCTTTCCAAACCTCCCTGAGCCCGTGCCCTCCGAGCTGGCATGGAGATGCTACCAGCTGGTCGGGGGAGGGGCAGCAGTAGCCGAGGCATGGCTGCAGGCTGGCGCTCAGAGCCTGGAGGAGCACAGTCCAAAAGCCTGACTGGGTTACTCAGGGACAGGTGACGGCCAACCTTCTCCCTGCAGCCTGTTGCCAGCCATTCCTGACTCTTACTCCCCCTCTTCTGCTCTTCCCAGAATCTATTAGAAGACCTCAAGGCGTTTGCTCCTCAGTTGCTAGAAATTATGCAATGTGGGATTCCTGACCACCAGAGGTCACTGTAACGAGGTGGAACACAGGTGTTCCCTGTCAGATGCCTCAAGGAAGCTAAATGAAGCCGGAACAGGATCCCCCCAGTGTTCTCAGGGATGTGGTGTGCCACAGTGAGCTCAGCCACGTGGACCTCGGCCTCCGGCTCTCTCCCTTCTGTGGGAGGCCCACCAGATGCACAGCCTGGCAGGGCCAGGAGACAAGGCCACTCGGGGGAAATCTGACTCCCACGGTCCCTGGTTAAGGTCCCAGGGTGGGTTGGCTCCCTCAGGATGCACGAGGGCCACCCCAGCTTCCAGCCAGAACTCAGAGATGCATCCTCCCAGTCCCTGTTTACAGCAGTTTTGGGGTCAGGGTGCCATAGGTTTGGCTAGTCTGGTCTCCCTCTCTCTCTCTCTCTCTCTCTCTCTCTCTCTCTCTCTCTCTCTGTGTTCCCCATGATACCTGGGGTCAGCAATCAACAGCACATAAAATAATAGTGCCTGCCTGCTGAGAAGGGTGAGCTGCCAGAGTTATTACTGATGTGTGTGAGTGTGTGTGAGTGTGTGTGTGAGTGTAAGTGTGTGAAAGTGTGAGTGTGTGTGTGTGTGTGAGTGTGAGTGTGTGAGAGTGTGTGTGTGTGAGAGTGTGTGTGAGTGTGTGTGAGCGTGTGTGAGTGTGTGTGAGAGTGTGTGTGTGAGAGTGTGTGTGAGTGTGTGAGAGTGTGTGAGAGTGTGTGTGTGTGTGAGTGTGTGTGAGTGTGTGAGTGTGAGTGTGTGAGAGTGTGTGTGTGTGAGAGTGTGTGTGAGTGTGTGTGAGCGTGTGTGTGTGTGAGAGTGTGTGTGTGAGAGTGTGTGTGAGTGTGTGTGAGCGTGTGTGTGTGAGAGTGTGTGTGTGTGAGAGTGTGTGAGAGTGTGTGTGTGATAGAGAGATTGTGAGAGAGTGTGTGTGTGAGTGTGTGTGAGTGTGTGTGTGTGTGAGAGTGTGTGTGTGTGAGTGTGTGTGAGCGTGTGTGTGTGAGAGTGTGTGAGAGTGTGTGTGTGAGAGTGTGTGTGAGTGTGTATGAGAGTGTGTGAGAGAGTGTGTGAGAGAGAGTGTGTGTGAGTGTGAGTGTGTATGTGGTGTAGAGGATGATGGGAAGCAATTATGCCTTTCCAAGGTGGCTTCTGCATCGTCCTCGACATGGCCATCCCTGTCTCTTTGGCCATCGTCCCTGTGCGTTTCAGCAGAGGGTAAGAAGGACGTGTCTTTCTTAGCAGCAGCTGCTGGAGGCTCCTTCCAGGGGAGGCACTTGCGTTTTTTGTGGGTGGCTGGAGACTTTAGGGCTGCGGAGTAGGAGGTTTGGTAGGCTTCACTTAGCAAACACTCGGGGCTGCCGTGGGCTGCCGTGAGCCTTCTCCTGTATCAGCTCCCTCCGTGTCGCATGCAGTGGCATTCAATAAGCATGGGATCTCTGCAAGGTGACAGGCGGTGAAGGCAGAAAGCGGGCTGGATGCAGGTGCACACGGTCGCCCCAGTGTCTGGAGGATATATGGGTCTTGGGGAAGGTGAATGAATTCCCTAGGTCCTCCAGGGGGCTGTTGGAGCTGCCGGTAGAGGAGGCCAGGAGTTGATGTATAGGAGAAGCGCTGCCATCCACCTCAGTGTTAATTTCCTCTGGATGTCTCTGCGGAGGTGTCACGTAAACATGGAAAATCACCGGGGCTGCAGAGCCATGGGCCATGTGGCTGCAGCTGCTGGCCTGTGCAGTCATGGTAGGACTGGCCATAGGGCTTTGGTCCAACTGGTCAGGAAACAGGGAGACAGGGCAGATGCAGACTTGAGCTGGTGGGCGCGCCAATGTATGTCCTGTGTGACTGACAGCAGAATCCTCTGTGTGTGTGTGTTTGTGTGTGTGTGTGTGTGTGTGTGTGTGTGTGTGTGTGTGGTTCAGCCGGTGCACAGAGTCTGAACTGGGGAGAGGTAGGTGTGGCTAGCAGATGGGTGATGGGACCTCTCTCACAGATCTAGTGGCGAGCACTGAGAGAGGAGCTGTCCTCTCCGACCTTGAAGGCCTGGCATTTGGAGCCTGAGCAAGCAGAAGGAGGGCGCTCAGCCCTCCCCACTCTGGGAGGTCTTCTGAGGCATCAGCTCTTCAGCTGCTTTGGAGAGGGAACTTATTCCCGCGCGCATGCCATCACTTGAGCCCACCTGGGGTGGCATCTTCCCTCTCCACATCCTCATTTCCTTTCCCCAGTGTACCCCCCTTCCCTCCCCACCAGCCTGCCACGTCTGCCTCCTTCCGATATCGTTGCCATTTCAGTGAAAACCAAAGCAGGGCTGGGTGTGTAGCTCAAAGGTACAGGATTTTGCATTCATGAACAAAAGCATCTAGGGAGATGGCTCAGTTGATACGCTTGGGACAGAAAGCATGGCACCGAGTCTGATCTCTAACTCCCACACAGAAAAGCTGGGTGTCGTAATGGACACTCACAATCCCATGCTGTAGATGCAGATGGGTTCACTGGTGAGCCCCAGGTCCCAGTGAGAGAGACCTCATCTCAACAAGCAAGGGGGACTGCTTCACAAGGGACGGCACCCGAGGTTGTCCTCTGGCCTAAACACACACCACACAAGTGTGTGTGAGTGCACTCATACATGTGCTCAGTATGTGTACGGACACACACACACACACACACACACACACACACATGATAGATTATGCCGTTCCCCTACACCCATCCGTGTGTGTTTTCTGTGCTGGTGCTGGAACCCTCTGGAAGCGAATCTCTCCCATTGCTGAAGGACTCCAAGAACCTGGAGCCACCAGCATTCACCCCATATCTCAGTGCATAGCAGAATTTTAGGGTATTTGAGCATGGCTTGCTTGAGGTTACCCCTAGGGACGGCAGAGTCCTAGAGCTGCACTCTTTACCCACTGTGACATGTTGTCTCCAGGGATCAGGTCAACCCATCCCTAAAAGGTCCCTGACTCTCACTGGCTCCATCTGCCTATCTGCACCCTCCTGTGGTTTGAAGCATCTTGCTTCTTCATCCTGTCCTCAGCTAGAATGGAACCAGCTAGCTTCCATCCTGTCTTCCCCCGTCTGACTTACCACTATTCCCAGGCTACCCTCCAGCTCTTTGATCCTCCCTACCCCGGGGGTCATTTTTATTCCATTAGATTCACTGTGTGTATATCACCCAAGAACAGTTTCTGGAAGGAGAGACCTGGAAGGTGACCACAGTGACCATTCAAAATACTGACTTGATTTCCAGAGCTCACAGCTCCGATCAAGCCCAAATCAAGCAACACGGGTGGTTGATAGGGTCTCTTCTTTGGGGATGTCCTGGGGAGCTGCTCTCTGAACGTGGGGCTGGCAAGGGTTAAGTATATGCTTCCCTGTTCCTAGATCTTCTTTCCCATTAAAATCTGTAAATCCTGGCACTGGAATGTGTCCCATTTAGGTTTTTTGATAACGAAAGGCCATGCTAATCAGGGCGACTGGCGATGAGGTTCTCACAACCCAGGAAAAGAAGACATTAAATGAAATGTTTTAATGACACTGTTCCTTTCCAAGCTGCTTTCCCAGGCACCCAGGAGCCTCCTACCCTGGCTGGGCCTGGGGCTCATCCAGCAGGTCCCTGATGGGGAGGAGCCCCGTTTTGTGAGACTCTTTCTCCTCTGACCTCTCTCAGCAGGAAGACACAGGAAGTCCAATTTCAGACCTGCTTCTGCATATTAATAGCAATATTACTTTTAAATTGAAAATTTCATTTTTTCCTGCCTGGCGTGCAAGCAAATAATTGAGACCTAATTTACTTTATTTAATAAGCTCGCGGGCAATGTGGTTAAGCCCACACTGATGAAGAAACTGGAGGACATTTGTTTACAACTTTCCAGATTTTTCTCGTGTGTGTGTGTGTGTTTTTTTTCTGAATGCCATCCAGAGCAGAGGCAAGGAGGAACTTCAGACCCTCCCGTATTACCAGAGAACTCCCAAGAGGACCCCAGATTCTCCAGACAGCAGATCCAGAGGCGATGTCTGTGGCTCTCACTCCAGTATTGGCAGAGCCCCACGCTGGCAGGGAAGGGCTGAAACATCCGGTCCTGACTCATGTGTCCCTGGGGTAGAATTGACACGATCACTCTGCAGGCAGTTTTGAGCACCTGACACTGCTGGCTAGACCAAGAGAGCATTGGTTACCTTTGAAGAACTCAGGGTCTGGTGGGAGAGAGGGACTCAACTCCTCTCCGGAGAGAGTGTGGGACAGGACAGATTCATCCCATTCTGAGGGTTGTTCTCTTTTCTTCTTGGACCACTGCCTTCGGTACATACCTTTAGTGTCCTTGAGCCTTGGTTTCTGCATCTAGAAAATACGAGTGGTGCTCTTCTTCCAGACCTCTGATAGAGCCTCATGTGGCAGGGCTGCACTGGAGAAGCGCCCATCTCCGTTCCCGCTATCGATCAGTGGTACTTCTACATCTCCTCCTGAGGGGACTGCGCCTCCCTGACCCCTCTGAAGTCAGGGGCGAGAGTGTATGTGACTGAGCAGAAGCTGTAAGAGCTAGCGTGGGGGTCACAGTGTGTCTTCCTCTGGCTCAACGCAGGTCGAAGTGACCCTACATCAGTTTGGATCCCTGAATGACTGACTGCAGGGAGCAGTCCCCTCTCCCGAAACACAGGGTGCGGTGCGGGATGGGGAAGAAGCAAATAGTCTGTTTGCTGTCCCTGAGACTCGAGAGAGGGCTGTTGTGGTTACAGCCGCAAGCTGCACGGGAGCACGTGTTGGGGGGTCTGCGTTCTCCCTTCAGTGTGAGGCAGTCGCACCACAGAGAAGGGTGTTTGAGCACAGTCTGAAGTCAGGACTGAATGTTTACAGGTGCAGCAGGGACAAGGGGTTGTGTGTGGAAGAACCGGCCTCTCCAAGCCTTGAAGGATGGAGTCCACCTCCTACTCAGATTCATATGCCCCATTTCTCCCTTTCCCCCTCTCTTGAATTACCCTTCTCCTCTCTCTCTTGTGACTTCTCCCATGGAGATGTGAGCAAATGTCTATCCACCCCAGATAAAGCACCAAGCACAGACCAAAGGAACAATCCCACTCCAGTCCAGCCTAATAAGCCAGCGAGGGTATCGAGGCTGCTCGTAGAAGCCTGGCTGCAGGATGGCTGCACTCCTCTCCCCGGCGGACCGTTACTGCTTACGTAACCTTGGCGACGGCCGTTGAATCTGGCAACTCTCAGGAGTCTCCTGGATCCTCAGTTTATCCTAACCCTTATTGGTTTTGTGTACTTCCTGAGACTTTCATGCCTCTCCGTTTGCTCCAGGAGAGGCTATTGCTGGTTCAGCTTGGAGGATACAGCTATGTAGCACCCTCGGTCATGTTCCCACCCCCTCCTTCCACTCCTTGCCCTTGCTGGGGGTCCTGGGGCACAAAAATGCTGCTGGAATCTGTCGTCTAACTGGGCTGTGTCCCCAGTGAGGCTGCCCGTCTCAGAGCTCTCTGCAGCTCCTTTCCTGCAGCTCCCTGGGTTCCCCCTACAGATCACTAGGATTAGCTAGCAAAGGTGCTGTTAAGTACAAAGCCTCCACTTGCTGGGTGACAGAGAGGTGTCGGCCCAGCAGGAGGCGTGCTCAAGTGCCATCTAGCCGTGTCCACGGCCTCCCTTGCAACGGAGCTCTTGTGACTTTGGGAGGACTCTGCACAAAATCCGATGCTTCTATTGCCAGGTGGCTTGTTCTGGTTTTCCTTGACAAAGAAAAGATTTAGGACTTGAAGTAGCTTCCCTCCCGTGAAGGCTTCAAACGCACTTGGGGATGTCCTTGTTGAACAATCAGCCTCAAGTGGCCATATCCTGTCAGTGACACCAGGGACACTGCCGGGGCAGCCGTGTCAGACATTTGCAAATCCTGAGCTGACATCTGAGCTGTGCCCTGAGGCTCCTGAGCATGGAAGGCGTCTCCAGAGTAGTTGGGGAGGGAGTGGGAGGGAGGTAAGGATTCAGGACCATCTGCTCAGAGACAGGTGAGCACACCCGGGACACTGATGGAAGAACTCTGAATCCAGGCCAGTGCTATAAGGGGCTCTGCTTTGTAACCTCTCTAGGCAAAGGCTGTAGGGTTAGGCCTACTTGGCTCAGCCATTAACCAATTAACCATTGGTGAATTCTCACCGGCTGGCCATCCCGAGAGCAGGGAAAACTCTGGGTCATAATTGTGTGACCTTGTGTGGGCCTGGGACACAGAGGCCAGGAGGCTGGGAGGCAGCCCAGGATGAGGGCTTCCTGTCTAGGCAGGGACCAAGATGTGCTCTGTGCTGGACGGTACTCAGAGCCATGGGTGAAGATAATTTGAATATAATTGCTTGAGGAATAGAACCGATTAATTACTGTGACAAGTTTTTGAGTGCGGCCCTGGAAAAGGGGGAATCTCTTGGAGGCGAGATAAGCCGCCAGGCTGGGAAGCCCAGGTAGCTGCTAGAGTGAAGGAGGTCACAGCGGGAAACATTTGAAAAATAAATCAAGAGTTTTTATTTATTTTTTATAGTGCTGGGGATTGAACCCAGGGCCTTAAGAAATCTAGACAAATGTTCTACCGCTAAGCTATGCCCTTAGCCTTAGAAGTTTTACTGTTGATGAGATTAGTCAATTAACAGTTAGTTGCAAGGATGAACTGATTTCCTTCCTCCCTTCCTTCCTTCCTTCCTTCCTTCCTTCCTTCCTTCCTTCCTTCCTTCCTTCTCTGGGACTTGAACCCAGGGCCTCACACATGTAGACAAGTGCTCAACCACTAAGCTACGACTTAAAAATTTAATAATACTAAGTATTGGAATTGTAGAAATGTGCTGCATTAGCCCCAATTATAGTCAAGATGAAGGACTTTTACTGTTCAGCTGAGAAGGAAAAGTCAGAAACAAGAATGCTGAAAGATAACAGTTTGTCCAGTTCTAGATGTTGTGAAATCACCTCAGGGTGAGACAGCTCAGAGGCTAGGGGCACCTGCTGTCCCCACACCTGCGTTCTGTTCCCAGCACGCACAGTGAGCAGTTCAACCTGCCTGTAACTCCAGGTCTGGAGGATCCAACATCCTCTTCTGGCCTCTGTGGGCACCCCACGTATGTGGCATCCATACAATCATGTGTGCAAATACACACGAGTAGGAATCTTTTAAAAACCTGCATATGCAAACTCACCTCTGTACCTTTTTGAGAACAGCTTAAATATTTTAATTAGCTTTCAATATACAAGGAATGTAGGGGAGTCTGACAGTTTAAACGAATGTACACACCTGCTCACGGGCACACACACATGCACACACGCTCACACACATGCATGTGAACGTACACACACGCTCGTGCACACACACATGCTCATGCACACACACACACACACTCACACACATGCGCATGTACAGCCACACTCATGCACACACACACGCTCATGCACACACACACTAATACACATGCACACACTCATGGACACACACACCCACACCGCACATATGCACACTCACGCACACACACGGTTTTACAGCCTCTTTTGAGGTTGCCATGGTGCTCTTGAGTGTTTACAGACTTGACTTCAATAATTTATCTCGAGTCACTCGAATAGCGGCTGGCCGTTGGAACACGCTGCCACGAGGTGCGAAAGGGGAGAGTGGTCTGACCTCTCAGGTCCTGG
Source organism: Cricetomys ansorgei (assembly GCA_026225945.1). Lineage (NCBI taxonomy): Eukaryota > Metazoa > Chordata > Mammalia > Rodentia > Nesomyidae > Cricetomys > Cricetomys ansorgei. The sequence continues at coordinate 4,279,825 of JAMJFZ010000484.1, forward strand.
CTGTGTGTGGCGCCTGAAAGCTATTTTGGACTCATTTCTTTTCTAGTCCTTTTAACTTAATATACTTTTTACTTTTTCATGTATCGTGTGTATGTGTTTATGTGGGTGCGTGCACAGCTTGCGCGCATTGCGTGGAGTCCGTGCGGAGGCCAGAGGTTGGTCCCAGCTGTCGTCCTCCATTGCCCCTCCCTTTGCTTTTAGAGACAGGATCTCTTGCTGAACTTGGAGTCCACACATTTGGTTAGACTAGCTGGCCCGTGAGCGTCAGGCCTCCCGTTTCCACCTCACCGCTGTTGGGGGTTACAGGTGTACGTCTGTATGTGCTGTACGTGCTGTACGTCTGGCTTTTAAGCGTGGGTGTCGGAGAGCCGAGCTCAGGTCCTCGAGCTGTGTGGCGAGCACTGTACTGAGCGAGTCATCCACGAGCCCCAGTTCATTTCTCGTTGAAGATGGAAATTGCGCTCTGTTAGAATAGCGTCGCAGAACAAACGCTGCCGAGCGCCAGATGCAAGGATGCGGGGGCAGCTGGCTGCAGCTGGAAAGCTTCAGCTTCGGCTCCTTGGTTACTGAGATGGGCAATTTACTCCCCTTCCTCGGGGGTGGGGCTCAGGACCTGGGATGCATGGTTCCCAGGGAAGTCAGTGCCCCGGTCCAACCCCCTCGCTCAGTCTCAAGGCTTACCTCTCCTTGCTTTTCCACCGTCTCCTCCTGTGACTGGAGTTTAGGGCTCACGTATGCAGAGAGCCCAGGCTAGGGATCAGGGGCGAGTGAGAGCAAGCCCTCCGGTTCTCTGCCCTTCCGCCTGGGTCTCTCTGTCTTTGCAATGCAAGGTCTCCTGGAAGGCGGTTGCTCGGGAGGACAGGTGCAGATTCCAGTCTTGCCTCGAGTCTCTCATCTTGCAAACACACTTGGGCAGGAATCACTCCTGGTCCCAGCCTGGCCTCCTGCAGTGTGTGTAAACTGCCTCACGCACTGACTGCTTTAGCAGGAGCTGTCCCCGGGGACTGGACCTCTGGAAGAGCTTGCATAATGGCAAGAACAAAGTGTTTTAAAAAGCCAACCTCATAGGTTTAAAAGCAGGAAAAAAAAAGTGAAATTCATGACACCCTTATGTGTGGCAGGCTTGGCGATTCTTGGGGTGTTGGGTGGCTCTTGCTGAAACTCCGCTCACTGTCCAGTAGGACTGAGGATTCCAGGACTCTTAGGTGCCTGGGAAGATGTCCATCTGCCTGTGACTGGTCTACCCCATGAGGCTGAGATCCCACTAGAGGGCTGGAGGATGCATGCCTGAGTGTTTGTTAAATGAGGGTGGTGGTGTCTTCTTTCCTCCTGCAGTTGCTGGTCTCCCAGCATCCAGAGAGTGAGCCGGAAGGGTTTGGTGTGGTGGATCATCTAGCTTGTGAGTAGTCACTTTTCATTAGCTCTAGCTGGAGCCTTTCCTCCCAGCGGCAAGAGTCCATGCTAGCGCGAGCCACGTGAGAAAAGAGACTTCCGTGCAAGGGTGTTGTGCTCTTTGCGGGAACCCTGGGCACCGGAAGCAGGCCAATAACAGGCCACGGAAACAAGCAAGGGAAAATGTCTGTTCCAGGGGATGAGTCCACCGGCATCATTTGTTCCTAGGCAAAACCTGGTTCATCCATTGGCATTCCCAGGGTCTAGTTCCAGGATCCCGGCCAGTGGCCACAGAAGTTGCCTGGTCCAGTGTCGCTTCTAGGAGTTGTGCCCAGGTGGATGTGAACCTGCACCCTCCTATCCTTCCCCTCAGACGGATATCCAGCTTTGGGCTGTGTGGGGCCCTGTCCCCAGAGCCACCACTGCCTCCGTGTCTGCTGTGTCCAGAGTTGAATTATGCTCTGGACAAATGCCAACGCCCTTGGCGTGGTTTTTCACCTTACCACCCTGGGCCAGAGAGCCCTTGGCTGGCTGTTTCCTAGGGCGTGTCCCTCATTTTGTCTCAGATGTGATCTCTTTGTGGGGAGGTGAGGGAGTAAAGGACCCCCCCCATGTACTTTGTGCATGGGCTACTCAGCTCCCTGGGGTGTTCCCCTGGAATCAGGCTCTGGGCTGCAGAGAAGTGGGTGGCACCCATTGCCACTGCTGAGAGAGTCACGGCAAATGCTGATAGTTTTCCATGTGGAGCGACACCTTGTGTATGTCTGTGGTGTGAACATAAGCGAAGCTAAGTGATGTCTGAAGCTAAGCAGAAAGGTCAATGGTCCCTGCGCACACCATGTACAGTGAGGGCCACACCTCCTCCCATTGCTGGTATCTGGACCCGGAGACCCTTTGCCCAGGTTGTAGGTCCAAACACGGCAGCCAGGGCTCCCCAGCTCTGCCCAAACCAGTAGCATTTTATCCTGACACCATGGGAGGATGAGAAGCAGTTTTGAAAAATCCAATAACTCCAAGGCTGGGGAAATGGGCCAGTGGGTAAAGGACTTGCTGCAGAGCCATGGGGACCTGAGTTCAGATCCCAGCACCCACGCCAGCCATGGGGACCTGAGTTCAGATCCCAGCACCCACGCCAGCCATGGGGACCTGAGTTCAGATCCCAACCCCCACACTACAGCAAGGTGCACAGCATGTGACAGGAGGCAGGGAGCTCCTTGGTGCCAGCTGCCTGTCTAGTCTAGCCAATCAGTGAGCTTTAGGTTCCGTGAGAGACCTTGTCTCAAAGAACAAGATGGAGAAAGAAGCTTGACACTGAGCTCTGGCCTTCATAGGCACATGCGTGGATGAGCACCCCTCCCCCCCACACCTGCATACACTACCCACCCCACCAACCCCTACTCACAGTACAAAAGAGAAGTCTAACTTCCAGTGGCCACAGCTGCACTAGGGAAAGGCAGACGCCTAGGAACTTGCGCATGCGCACACGCATGCTCACGCGCTTCTTTGTGCTCTGTTGTCAGCCCCGACGACCTTTCTGTGGCTCTACAGGGTGATCTCTCCTGTGCCTGGGTCTCCGGTGAGACCCAGAGCTGCAGTCAAAGGAGAGCGGTAGGAGGCAGAGTCAGTGTGGTCCTCGTTTGCTTCTCCCAACCCATCACGGGTCCAGCTGTGGCCAGGGTCGCCATTTGGGCCCCAGGCTTGCTTTCTGTCTCCTTCTTGCAGGATGCACGAGCTCCACCTCCTTCCCTCATCTCGGGCTGCTGCTCGCCAAAGCTCAGATGGCAGGTCAGGGAGGACCCCTCAGCCTCCGAGCCCCCTCACTGACCTCCACAGATGAGACAGGCTCACGTTGTGAACTTTGCTTGTTGAGTGGTTGGTGGGGGGAGGGGCTGGGAGCAACACGTTGTGGAGAGTCAGGAGAATCCAGGAGACTTCATCGTCTTTGTGCCCCTGTTCTGAGGCTCGGTCAGATGGTATCGTCTTTCCTTTCTTCTCAGAGGAAATTCTTCCCCTTCCTATGCCTGAAGCAACCGGAGCGGATCCTGTGCGTTCAGAGAGGATTGAAAATAGAATATACTGGGTGGTATTAATTGAGCCTTTTATTGTGCTGGGCACTTACTTTCATGCTGTAAAGCTATAATCAGATCTAAATCTTACACAATACCAAGAAGCAGTTGCTATTATTGCCTTATTTTAGAGAGGAGCAGCCTGAGGCTCAAGTAATACAGCAAACCGGCTGGAACCGGGACGGGAGCCAAAGTCACAGGCCTACAGCGAGGAGCAACTTCAGCTGCTCCCTCCCCCGCAGGCCAGCCTTCAGGACCCTGCAGCCTGTCATCTAACTTCTTATGCATCGCCTCTACAGTGCCTATGAGTCTTAAGTGGACGTTTGCGTGATGGGAGCCTTAATCGTGCCAGGTTCTCCTCCCAAGGGGCTGTGTGAGCCTGGACCAGCCACAGACGAGTCCCATGGGCCAGGTGGATCTTAGAAGTCAGGATCAAAGTGTCCCCAGGGCTGGTTTCTCCTGAGGCCGCTGTCCCTGTCTGGCTGATGGTGTCGTCACATTGTCTCCTTGCACCCCTGTCTTCTGCGTGTACAGCTCGGTGTCCCCGTGTGTCTCATCTCTTCTGAGACACCAGTCCTGTTGGGTCACACTCATGGGGACCATTTTTCCTATCCCTTTGAGGCCCCCGCCCCCAATGCCGTGCTATTTGGAGGCACCAGGCTCCAGGAAGTCAGCAAATAAATAGGGTAGAGGACACAGTATGTTCATAACAGGAGTCTCCTGTCTCACCCAGTAGGGGATTGTAGGGTAGTCCCTTTCCTACATAGACCTGGGCCTAGGCCAGTGTCTTGGAGTGGACCACTTCTGCTCCGTCCCCTTGCCCCCGATTTTATATCCACCAGTGTGGCGCACATAGCTTCAGACCGAGAAGAGTTTCACGGTCTCTCGCATAAGGTAAGGCAAGGCCTCCAGCTTCCAAGGAGCCTGCCGGGCCCTGGCCTCGGCAGGGAGCCACAAGACCCCTTGGTGCTGTAACCGCCTTTGAGGGGCTTGCCAGGAGAATGGCCTGGAGGGTTCTATTCATGGCTGGAGCTCTCAGGCTGCCCTCTTCCTTTTGGATTCCCTCTTATTTTCAGAGCCTTCCAAGGTCTCGAAGCTGTGAGATCTGACAGACTCGCCATCTGAGTGTGCAGGCTGTCTGGGCGTGGGGTTCGTTTGGCTCCCAAGTTGGCGCAACAGTCTGGGAAAACCCCCAGCCTTCACCTTCTGTCTTTGCTTGGAAGAGCTAGGCTCAGTCAGACAAGTGTTAATCATACCTTCCTTTGGTGCCAGGCCCGTGGTGAGACCTGTTCCCACTCCGCAGTGCAGTGGACACACGGTCACTAGCTTGCGCGTTCACCGGTGACCGGAGCTGTCCAACTGTGTCCACTGGACTGATGACCACTGTGGCTCCCACAGTTCTACCCAGTAAGACAGGTTTCCGCCTGTGTTGGGGGGTGCCCTACACCCTGCCCTGAGCAGCACCTCTGTCAGACCTGTTGTCAGATAGCTTGAGCTTCACTCCCGGCAGAGGGCACACGGGCAGGAGGGGGCGGGTTGGATGCTCGGCGCTGGGAGAGGTCTCTCGGGGGAGGCAGAAGTGAGGTTGACTTGGGAGCTCAGCAGACACTCCATGGAAGAAGACAGTGCCATTCTCAGTACCGGAAACAGCTGTGCAAAGGCCCTGGGGCAGGGCAGAGGGTTGGAGTGAAAGCGTGGCGAGGGGGAGGATGGTAAGCGGAGAGTAGTGCTGGCTGAAGAAAGAGCAGAAAGAAGGCGGGATTCGGATGAGCCATGATTGGACGTCTTGCTACAGCGCCGAGACCAGGAAGAGCGAGGGAGGGGAATATTCTGGTTTTATGTCCACACTGACCCTGGGGAAGGGCCTCCTCTTAATCAGATCTACACCTGCTGGGCCCCTTTGCCAAGGTCACGCCAACAGGCACCAGTCTAGGAAGCCAACATGTTAGCCACAATTCAGCCTACTTCCGCAGGCCAAACTGGTCTAGAATGACCAGACGAAAGAGGGTCAAGGGTCACCGCCCCAGCACACAGAGGCTCTGTAGGATTTTATGTAGTGAGTAGCATACAGAGGGTACGTTAAAAAGAAATCTATCGTACAGTCAGTTAAACATCTTCGATGTAAAAAAATAGAGAAAAGAAGTAAGAGGCGGCAGGCGACGCCCTGGAATGCGTGACACGGAGCCTTCCGTGTCCACACGGTCCGGTTTGGAGCAGCCTGTGCAATGCAGATGTTGTCACAGGGGACAGGTAAAAGCTGGCATTTTCCAAGGAGATTTGCTAAGGGGCAGCATGTCTTAGGGGCTGACACCGAGCAGGTGTGCTCAAAGCCCTGGCCGGGAGTGGGTGTCAGGGAACCCTAGGGTGTCACCTCCCGAGACTGCTAACATAGTCCCAGGAGCAGGCAGTGGGAACAGCAGGGCTGTGTCCTCTGCAAATTGCAGGGGAACAGATATCCAGAATCAAGATGATGGCAGGGCATTGCTGCCTCTGAGCCCCAAGGAGGATCTCTCTTACCCCTTCTCAGCCCGTACTGGTGGCCACTGGTTCTTGGCATGCCTTGGCTTGCAGCTGTGTCCCTCCAGCCTGTTTCGTTCTGCAGGTGGCCTTCTTCCGGGGTATCCCTGACTCATGTGGCCTTGGACACAGTCACCTGGGTTTGGACCTTGAGCTCATCTTGACATGATCCCATCGGGATAGTCCCTCCTGACCATCAAGGTCCCACTTACTACTGGGCCCAGACTCTAATATGTCCTCACCAGGAGTGCAGCTCAACTCAGGCCCAGGCCAAACAGATTCAGAGCTGGTGGTGGGAAGAGGGGTCAGGGCTATCTCTACTGCAGCGTCTACCTGACACAGCTCTGGGGTAGCAGTTGTGATGTGCAGCATTTTTGCTTGCTTGTTGGACCACAGGCCTCACCCCACCCCCTTCCTTTAGTTTGGAGGCTCCTCTGTGGAGAGGATGTTCTGCAGAGCACTCCTCAGAAAGCTTTGGCTTGGTCGCATTGCAGATGGAGGCAGACAGGCAGCTAGCCTCTCTGACGGAACCTTCCAAATCTTAAAAGGGAAGATTTCTTAAGAAATACTGCTACCCCCCCCCCCCCCCCACCCCAGGTTCTGAAGCTATTTGGTGTCTGGAAGGCCCTCCCAGGCTCTACTGCTTGCATTTGGATGTAGACTATTAGACATTTCCTGCTCATTTACAACTGTAAGCTGTGCAGTGGGAGCGAGTTCGCACGAGTTTCTGGCACCTGCGCTCCATCAAGCATCTTGCTGGCTCTGGGCACACCGTGGCGAGTGGTTAGAGACGTTTTCTTCATCCTCTAGTTTATATTCTGGTGAGGTAGGGAGAGAAAAGTAAGTCAGATGCACCGGTCTCCTCCCGCCACTGTGACACACCACCGCAGACTGGAATGTGTGTGCGAACTATAGACATTGATTTCTCGCAGTGCTGGGGCCAGGGAGGGTCAGGGCCAAGGTTCGGGCTTATTGTGTTCTTGGCGAAGGCCTTTGTCCTGGGTGATAGCTGTTTTTACTCTGCGTCATCACATGGGGTGAGGGACTGGGGGTGGGGTGTTCTAGTTCCCTTTCTGTTGCTGTGATAAAGCACTTTGACCAAAAGTAACTCGGGGAGGAAAGGGTTTATCTGAACTTATACTTCCAGGTCATAACCCAAGTCAGGGCAGAAATTCAAGCAGAAACCATGGAGGAACCCTGCTCGCCGGCTCACTCTCTGGCTTACGCTTAGCGGGCTTTCTTATTCAGCCCGGAACCATGTGCTTGGGGCGCGGTCTATAGCAGAAGGAACGTCTGCATCATTTAATAGTCAAGACATTCCCCAGTCGGGACCACAGGCCAGTCTGATCTAGGCACCTCTTCAGTCGAGGATTCTCTCAGATGACTCTAGGATGTGTCAAGTTGGTAATTATAGCTAACCAGGGCCGAGGGCTGCCCCTCCCTTTCTCCCTTTCTCTCTTCCTCTAAAGTCACTATCTCATCACAAGGGCCCCCTTCCTGACCTTATCTAGCCATCAGGACCTCCCAAAGACCCCGTCTCCAAACACCATTGCATCAGGTGTTAAAGAGTCAACACGCAAATGTAGGGAAGACCCAGTTCCGTCTCTGTCAGTCAGAAAATAAACACCCAGGGCAATTTCATGGATGAAAGGTACTGCAAAGCAAAGGAAAAGACTTGAGAAAGGGGTATGGGGTGGGAAGGAGAGTGGGCACTTGCCTAGGGCTGGCCCCCAAGGAAAAGGGGTCTCTGAGGTGAGCTGGGAAGGAAGATATGAGGGTTTGTGGAGTACCAGAAAAGCATCCTTACAGTAGAAGAGAATTAAAAAGTGTGCGTGTGTGTGAGAGAGAAAGGGAGGGATGTGCAGAGACAGAGAGGGAGACAGAGACAGAGAGAGACAATGGAGAATGGAGAATGGAGGGCTGTCATTCCTTGGGGCAGAAAACCAGAGATCATGGAAAGAAATGGTGCTAGAGGCTGAGAGAGGAAACAGGAGCCTCATTCAGGTATAGAAGGAAGATGTGGGGGGCTGGATGGTGATGGCTTCCAAGGTCTGGAAGTGAGGGCAGGATGCGGTGGGCTGGGGTACAGTCTGGGCACTGATCGGGCAGCGACTGTTATTGCCTAAGCAAAATATGGCAGCTACAAATCAGGGTTTGACAGAGAAGATGAAGTGAGGTGGACAACTTAGAGACGTCTTTAGCATCGGAACCCATGGCATCTCTAGATTTCTAACTTGTGTAATCAGTGTTGCTGCATATTGAGTAGGTGAAGCCTGTAGGACTGAGGAGTCAAAGAGCGTGGGTTTCAAATGTGTCCAGCATGAGGTGTTGTCAGGACACCTAATAGAGACGCTGGGTGCCAGTCGGGGGCTGCCCTAGATATAGGTTCTCAGAGACACAGCTCAGGCTTGCCCATACTACAGGGGCTCAGGAAGTAAAGAAGGTACAGGGAGTGGGAGCAGGCTATAAACTTTAAGTCTAACTTCCAGAGATCCACTTCCAGGTAGACCCCACTTGCCGAAGGTTCAACAATCTCCTAAAGTAGCACCGGAAGCTGGGGACTAAGTATTCAGACCCATGAGCCTCTGGGACACTTTATATCCAAACCATAAGGTCCTTCCCTACACCCCCATGGGCTCATAGTCATAATGAAAAACACAGTCACACCAGTGTGAAATGTCTCCATGGACATAACAGTTCAGCACTGTTTAAACGTCCAATACCTCTTCTGAGACTCAAGGCAATTTCTTCACTGTAATCCCCTATAATTTATTTTTTAAAATTACATGCTCCCAATATATAACAGTATAAAGTAAATAGGCCTACTCCAAAAGAGAAGAATGGGGAATAGCAAGGAAATATCAAATCAAAACAAGACCAAAATTCATCAGGGTAAACACAAAATTGAACAGTTTCTTGTCCAGCATTTGGGGCTTGTGGTGGGATCCTCTGGGCTCCAATAGGGTTGGGTAGGCCTGCCTCACCAGCTCCGCTGCCTGCTGCACACATGAGCCCTCTCTTGGGCTAGCTCTCCTTTGGTATCTGCACCATTCCTCAGTAGGTGTCTTACATCTCTGACACATCTGACTTCTCAGGGTCCTCCACAGATTCATGAAAGCTCACTCAGGAGCTCCGTGTGGATAACCCGCCCTGCTGTGGCTTGTCTGGTCCAGCTTTCTAGAACACTGACATAAGCCACCTCGACTCACCCACAGCTCTTGCATCATCTTGCATTCTTGCAAAATCAGTGCTACATGGCCAATGCCAATTTCCAATACCAGCCCAAGATGTAAGCCCAACACCCTTTGGGCCACTGATGTAGTTGTCTCCATATGCCTTGATGGGTATGCCTAACAAAGTATTCACCTTCAGCTAGTGGACTTGCTGGAACAGGGGTTCTGGAGGCCATCTTTGTTCAGGGACTCTCTTTTCAAATAAGTATTATTGTCATATCTTGGGGGCTCTTAATGAATGAAATGGGGTCTTTCCCTGAAGACATATTTTTAATTGTGCCAGGACAAAGTTTTGAGATTTCTCTTTAATTGCACTAAAGGTGCTTGAGAATAACAGCTGCCTTATCTGAACCTGCCTTGTCTGCCCTGCCTTCCGTTCTAACCACGTGAGATGAGTCCATGCTCATCTCCTTACTGTACATTTTCATATTTTTACATTTTTCTGCCTCTTGTCACTGTAAATCTGACTAAAAGCAGGGAGGAGTAACCAGGAATGCTATGTTGTTGAAATTTCCTCTACTAGAGAACTTAGTCTGCTGCCTTTTGAATTTAGCCTTACTCAAATTTCAGGACATAGAAAGAAAGCAGAGGTTGTACCAGAGTGTAGTAGGAATGGCCTCTAGTCCAATCCCTAATAGAGTCCTTCTTCTACTCTGATACCTCATGAGCCTGGCCTTCACTGTCACAATCCTGTTGCTGTTTCAAGTTCCTGAATTCTCACCAGAATTCTACTTACAACACTCCAAGGATTCTCTAGCCCGTAGCTTCAAACTCTTCCACTTCCCACCTGCAAAAAAAGTTCCAAAGACCCACAAGCCACATGGTTAGGTCTATCACGGCAACAACCCCACTCCTGATACCACTTTTCTTTTTCATTGCTTTTCTTGTCACTGTGGTCAAATGCCCAGCAAAAAGCAACTTAAGGGAGATGTGCATTTTGGTCTGTGGTTTGGATGGATACAGTCCACCATGGTAGGGAAGTCATGGCAGCAAGGAGATCTGTGGTGGCAGGAATCTGCTCACATCTCAGCAGACCAGGAAGCAGACTTGGGACAGGAAGTGGGGTTATAAACCTCGAGGCTCACCACCAGATCTACCTCTTCCAGCTAAGCTAAGACATCTCCCAAAGTCTTTACAACCTTCCAAACATTGCTATCAGCTTGGGACCAAGTGTTCAAACACACAGTCCTGTGGGGGACACATTACGGGCAAACCCTGCTGTCAGGCTTTCCGCCATGACGGATTGTACCCTTGCAAGCCATGAGCTGAAGTACCTGATTTTTTTTCCTTAAATTTGTCAGGTATTTGATCACAGTGACAAGAAAGGTAATAAATTCAGAAAATTTGAACCCTGAGTGAGATTGTTGCTGTGATAAGCCTAACCATGTGTCTAATTGGCCTTTGGGACTGTTTTGCAGGAGCTGAGGAAGAGTTTTGAGCTACAGGCCCTTTAGATTCAGCATCTTTCTTTCTTGAACAGTGCTGGCCAAACAGAGTCAGGTGTCTCTGGAAATGTCTTTTCGTCTCCCTTGTCTCTGGTCAATGTCTTTTTATAAACAGGTTTCTGTGCACATTGTGTTTTCTTCTTAAATATAGCCTTCCTATTCTGCTTCTTAGAAATCCTATAGGGTAGTGGGAATGCGCTTGAATTTGTTCCCATTACCATGGTTTAATTAGATATCCATCCATCTACCCATCCCTATCCATCCATCAATATATCACCCATCCATCCTCCATCCACCCATCCTCCATCCTCCATCCATCCTCCATCCACCCATCCTCCATCCTCCATCCATCATCCATCCATCCATCCTCTATCCGTCCTCCATCCATCCATCCATCCTATCCATCCATCCTCCATCCATCCATCCATCCCTATCCATCCATCATCCATCCATCCATCCATCCCTATCCATCCATCCTCCATCCATCCTCCATCCATCCATCCATCCTATCCATCCATCCTCCATCCATCCTCCATCCATCCATCCATCCCTATCCATCCATCCTCCATCCATCCTCCATCATCCATCCATGTATCCATCCATCCATCCTCCATCCATCCTCCATCATCCATCCATGTATCCATCCATCCATCCATCTCCTATCCATTTATTCAATATTTGAGTTGTGTGCTGTATGCCAGGCACTATGATTCGTGCAAAGGACACAGACAGGAACAGATGAAAAACTTGCTGATTTTAGTGTTTAACTATTCTGACAGTTTCTCAGGATATCTGAGAGTGTCTGTTCTAGACAGGAACTACCCTCCACAGTTTACCCAGCAGCACTCACTTCTTGCCAGCAGGACTCCAGTTGTGTGTGCAGGCACACATTTGGGTGTACATCGAAGCCAGAGGTTGATGTTCAATGTTTTCCTTATTGCTCTGCTCCAGCTGTTTTGAGACAGGGCCTCTCACTGAACCTGGAACTCATCGGTTGGACTAGACTGGCTGGCTAGCAAGCCACAGGGATAGTCCTGTCCCTGCCTATCCAGCGCTGAGATTGCAGGCATGGGCCACCATGTCTGGCTTTTTATGTGGGTGCTGGAAATTAAACTCAGGTCCCTGTGCTTGTTCATTAACCAGTTTACCCACCGCACCCTCTCCCAGTTCCCTAGCCTCAGGTTCTCAATGGTGAACTGTGTCTGCCGTCCTCTCATGGCTTGAAACGGCCCATCTTCCCTCTCAAGATGCTCCAGGTTAGAATTTCCTGTGATTTTATAGCCTTAAGTATCCTCTTGCAAATGGCACTGCATTCTTATGCCTGTGTCCTTATGTCTTTGCCAGCCCTCCTGCAGTCCCTTGTGCTGAGCTCACACTGGAGACTCCACCGATACTGAGCAGCGTGCGGGCTGTTCCTCACTGCAGCCCGGCCTCAACACCCGGCCTCGTGTCCCATGTGCAGACTGATGTCAATATGTGCTTACTGAGTTGAACTTGAGTTTTCAGGACAGGCGTTTAAATTTAGTGGCTACCCACGGGCTCCTGAGAAATTATTGAAAGCCAATGAGCAGCCAGAAGGGAGGACAGGCATGTGCTATCGGGCTGGGAAGACGGCAGCAGGCATAGACATACCCCGTGAGGTGGCAGAGAAAATCCATCATGTCTCCTGAGCTCGGCTTTTTATGGAAAAATCCATTTCTACATAATCTGGACAAATAAAGTGAAAGGCATTTATTGGAATGGGGCAGAATTCATGGTTCCACAACGTTTGACTGAGTCCAGTTTGCTAGATGTTGTTAAGTGTGCCAGGAGCACCCCTTGACAACAAGACCCTCCCGGCCACTCCGGGGCTGCCAAGGGACCAGCCGTCTCTTTCTCTTTCTTCTTGCTCAGCACGCTGGGCATGAAAACCTCTTTTCTCTTTCTTTTTACATATACTACCGTTTATGGGGTGTTCCAGCTGAGCGAATTTATTGACGTGTTTTCATGGAGATAATTGACAGTGGAGAAGGGAGCCAGACTCCTGTGCGGGGAGTCGCTCAGGAGCCCCAGGGCGGGGAGAGGCAGAGGTGGCGGCAGGCTTGGTCTCTCAGAGCTCCAGATCCAAAAGAACACGACATCCTCACCTGTCACATCCTGGTTCCTCAAGCGCCTGGGGAGCCTACTCATCCCTTCCCCTTTCTGGAAACATCTTTATTTTACAAGCATTTCTTTGACCCAAAGGCCACAAGGGAAGCCTGTCTCGAGCCAGGGAGCTTTAGTTGTCATTTACTGAGCACCTACTGCGTGCCTCACTCTGCACAGAGAGAGTCCCGTGCTTCTTGATCAACCCTCACAGAGACCCTCTGGGATAAAAACAAGAGCAGAGGTGTACAGTGGCTTGCCCAGGGTCATATCGCTTCCAACCAGAGGATCCAGGAATAGAAAATGTGATTTCTTTTCTGGAGCCTCGCTTCCTCCCAGGACCATGTGATCAAATTTTCCAAACCCTGAATCTCATGCGCACAGCCTGGTGTAGAGCACGCAGTCAAGGCACGGAGGTTGGAGCAGGCAAATGAGTGAGCCCCAAGCCAGGGATGCGGAGAACTCGTCAGTAGCATGGGGCAGCCCCTCCGCCCCAGGGGACCAGCTGTAGATCCTCCTTTTGAACTGTGGGCCCTGTGAAGGGATTCTGGACAGTAGCTGTGGACCACGAGCCCGGCATGGGCTCAGGGTCCTGGCAGAAGAAGCATTAACTAGGAGAATTCGTCAAGTCAGCAAAGCCTGGAGCCAAGATTCAGCTCAGCCCAGGCCCAGCTTGGGGAAATACTACACGGTACAAAATAAAATTAAAGAGTATTAACCAGAGGCCCAAATTGCACCTATATTTTAAACAGCATTGTGCAGTCGAGGCTTAGGAAGCCGGGCAGCAGCATGAGGCCGCCCTGCTTAATGAGAGCCTCTGCCGTCCTCAGCCCCCTTTACAGCTCTCTCCGTCTTCTGTGCGCTTCTGGAGGATGTGCTCTCTGGTCCAGGAAGGGTCTTCTGCGAGGCGAGGCCTGGAACAGCAGAGTGAGGGCACCTGAGGGGGAGGGCCCTTTCAAACACACACCCTAGCCCCTGCCGTGCCAGCTGGGAAGGGCCAGAGGGGATGCGATCTCTAGCTTTTCCAGGCCATTTCTGAGGGAGCATGCGCGGTCAACATCCTCTTCTGGTCACGTTTCATTCAGCATCTTCTCTAAATGCTGAGTCCCGAAGTGAACTGTCACTCAGCCACTTGGTTCTCCCTGCCTACAACATGGGTGTGACATTGCCGGTCACCATGGACTTCTCCTCGCTCTAGAGGGAGGCTCTGCATCACTTCCTCCCCTTTCCAGACCCCAAAGCTGTCTAGCTTACCTCTGACGAATGCAGGGGTGCTGGTTGCCCTCTAGTGGTCACCGACAGCGGGTTTGGCTGAGCAGAGGACCCTAAGCTGTGCCCAACCCCAGACCTGGCCTAGGACCTCTGGGTCTTCCTGCAGGCTCTGGGCACTGTCCACCCCCTGGCTGTGCTGGATGGCAGGGAGGGGCCAGAAAAGAGAGCCTAGGAAGCTTCTGACCTCTAGCCTCTGCTTCAAGAAACTGTCCCTGGCAATTGATTTTCCCCAAGCACGGAAATAGTCTCTGTGGGTTTTAATTTTAGTAAACGCACTCAGGCAAGGGAAAGGCTTGGTAAGCCACTGGCTTTGGTGCAAGGACCAGGGAAGCAGATTTTTTTTTTTTTTTGGCTCTCCACCTAGGGTGAGGGTAAGCTTTGGAAGGACAGGCTGACTCGGTCTGTGCAAGAAGCTTTGTGGTGGGGGTGGGGTGGGACAGCCCGAGTGTTGCCTGCAGTAGCTTACTTGGGCTGGCCCGGAGACTGAGGCGGGAGAGCTGGCTCAGGTCACAGCCTGCAGGCCGAAGGTTTGTTTGGGAATGTGGTCCTGGCCGCGCCTCCATTTCCTCCCCTGCACAAGGTCGCTAGTGAAAAATGAGCAGGAGATGGTGAAGGTGGATTGGCCGGACTTGGACGTGTTTCTCCTGCCCTTGATGGGCCATGTCCTTTCTGTTTGTAATCTTGGGCCAGAGCAAGTGACAAACGGCCTGGTAGGAGGCAAAACCAAACAATAGACTCCCTTGGAAGATACAGTGAATAGGATTTAATTGAATTTTTTTTTTGGGGGCATAGACATTGATTTGACCCTGTAAGATGTATAAAGTAAATCATCAGGAGCATTAATATACACTAATGTGTAGGCTGTTATCACGGAATTTTTATTGTGCTTGTAGTTATATTTTAATTATTATTTTAATGACTATCTGTATTTCAAACTGTGATAAATCTATTTTATTTTATTTTATTTTTTAAATACGTGGGCTGTGGTTTTACAAGGTGACACGGGACGTGGACCATTGATGAGTGCTGTTCTCTCATTAATGAGACTGAACAAAGACCAACATGATTTACACACTCGCAGGAAAAGCCAATTAATATATCACCACCAAGCACAAACGTTACAGAGGAGAGACTCCCTGTCTATTACCTCTTCTCTGAGCTCCTGTCGGACCATGCGGAGACTGACTTTTTAAACCAAGTAAGAGAGGGGATACTCTAAAATCAGAAATGCACGGGGCCAATTAAAACAAAGAGCCTGGGTTGTAACATGCTGACATCACACTGTGGCCTTCTGCCCGGGGGACCATCACCAAAAAGAGCAGCAGGGATGGGCTGCTTGAAGGATGTACAGAGGCCCGTGTCTCTGTCAAGAGGTCCATGTTTGTGGCAGTTTCTCCTGTGGATGGGGATGAGTTTGTGCTGGCCCGTACATAGTGTCTTAGAGCCTAGTGGGATTAAAGGCAAGTTCTCGTTCCTTTGTATGCAGGGGGACTGGTTCTGACCACTCTCAGACCCCAGGGAGGGTCACAGTAGCTTCCTCTATGACTGTGGGTGCTGTTGACATCTCTGATTTTGTGGGGTTTGCAGGCAGTGTGTCTTGGTAACCACAGGCAGGGGGATGTGGGCTGTGGGGATGTAAGGTGTACATCTGAAACACAGTACTAGAGTTTATTAGATAGATTATTTTAATCAAGTTTACTTTTCATTTATTCATTAACTCACTCATTTGATTTTTTTTTTTTTTTAATACTGAGCTGGCGTTACAGGGGCTGGGGAATTCAACAGTGATTGAAAGGGGTCTCCGCATTCCAGCAGGCGGAAGGACAGAGAAGGGCAGTCGGCAAACCACAGAAAGATCCACAGTGTACCACAGAAAGTCAGATGGGCCAAAACAAAAGCGGCGAGTGGGACAGGACCCTGTAAGATGTTGCTGTTTAATGCGGTGGTTGGCCAAGGTCTCTCCAACAAGGGGTCATCTGAGCCGAGACCCAGAGGGACGCAGGAAGGGAGCCAGGGCATTCTGAGATTGCAGACACCGAGATCCTGCAGTAGGATAAGCTTAGGTGTCCAGGAGGCAGCAAAGGGGCAGAGTGGGCAGCGCGTGGCGGGAAGGTAGAGGCTCTCCATTTTCAGGACCTGAATCAGGTCACTGTGGACACCTTCATTTTGACTTTGAGAGAGGCCAGGCTGGCGTGTGGGGAGCCAGAACGTCACAGGGAGAGCAGGGAGGAGGACATTGCAGCCATCCAGGTGAGAGGTGCTGCTGGCTTGATTCCAGTGGGTGCCAGGCAGAGAAGTGTTGGACTGTGGCCATTTTTGAAGGCAGAACAAACGGATTTGTTGTAGACGCTACAGAAGCAGAGGACACAGGGTTGTTGTTCCGGTCTTCCCGTGCCTTCACCGCAGCTCTGCCCCAGCTGGCAGTTAGCTGGGAAGCCGCCCACTTTCCCGCCCTGGTCGGGGCGAGAAACTCAAGCTGAAAGAGCCACGGGAAAGCGCAGAGAAGCCACAGGGACATGGGTTTCTTGGACCGGACATGGACTCTGATCTCCACGCAGCCGAGAAAGAAGGGACAATACTCAAGAAGTCTCGGGAGCCAGAAGTCTGATCGACAGGAAACTCTTTATTCAAAAGCTTTTTCCTTATTAAATATCTTTCCAGGAAGCCTTAATTAGCATAGCAGGGCGGGCGCTCCTAAGCAAGGGACCCGCCCTAATGCAGGTAAACATGTCTTCCGTGAAGCAAGAAAGTTATAACTAATATTTTTGGCTAGGGATCTCCGTGGGCTAGAGAGGAGAAGGATACCTCAGCGTCTCACACCACTTCACCAGGAAGTGAGGGCACTTTTTGGCCTCACTTCTGCAACTCTCCAGCCAGGAGTCCCGCACAGGGTGACTCTTTAGTGACTGGAGGAGCCACCGGCAGGGTGAGCCTCAGCCGCTGAAGGGACACAGGGGCGGGGGAGGGGGCCGTCTTCAGAGAGTTGGTGCGTATAGAGTGAGTTAGTTATATTTCTTGTCGCTGTGACCAAGTACAGCAGGAAACAAGAGAGGAAGGGTCTGTTCTGGACCACACGTCGGGAGCACAGCACATCATAGCGGGGAAAGCACGTTAGAGGCGTCGGAGGAGGCTGGGTGCACTGTCTACAGTCAAGGAGCAGAGGGTGAACAGGAAGCGATGGCAGGCTCTACAGTCTCCAGGCTACCCACACTGACCACTCCCTCCAGTGAGGCCCCGCCCCTTAAAGACTCCGCCCCTCCCAAGCCTCGTGACCAGCTGGGGACCAAATGTTTAACTTTTCCACTTCTGTGCCTGTGAAGTGCATCAGGGTTAACGCCTACATTGCAGAGTTATGGCAAGGTTACACAAGATGCTGTTCGGAGCTCAGTGCTTGGCTCGAGATGTGTTTCCCAGTAGCATCCTGGTCCTTTGGACTGTGGGGTGAGCAGGGGGACCTGAACTGCGGTGCCTGGATCCCGGGCCTTTTAAAGTTATCATTGTTACCCTGGGGCTGGAAGTAGATTAAAAGTTTGGGTAAAATCTCCATTTTCAGTAGCTTCGAAGTATCACAGAGAGATCAGAGAGCCAGCAAACATCCTGTAGTGTGGTCTGAAGAAAAGACACAGCCTTCCCGAGCCATCTACCCAGCTTTATTGTGCACCTTGCAGAATGGCACATTTTCATTTCAAGATTAAAGCCATTTTGACTTTGAGTTAGAGTCTTTGAAGTATAGTTTTCTCCTAATTATAAAACATATGCTAATTGTAGAAAAAAATGGAAAAAATAGAAGAAAGTGCACAGAAATGGAATTGATCTAAGTACTCATGCCCGAATCAAACCACTGTTAATGTTCTCATAAAATGTCTTCAAAAACTCTTCAAAATATGTTTGCAATTATGTGTTGCACAACTTTTATCATATTTTCCTTTCAATACTCTCATAATTGTGTAAGTATTCCTCAGTGGTTTTGTAATTGAGTGTGTATGTGCATATGCATGTGCATGCGTGCATGCGCGTGTGCGTGCGCGTGTGTGTGTGTGATGGGGTGAGGAGTGCCACAGAATGTATATGCAGTTCATAGGATGACCTTGTGGAGTCATTTTCTCTTCCACCTTTCCAGTAGTTTAGGGGATTGAACTCAGGTTGTTAGGATGACATCACTGGACACTAAATGCCTTTACCTGCTCTGCCGTCTGCCCGGCCCATAAATGTTTTACATTTTAATTTTATGTTTATGGCTGTTTTGCCTGTATGCATGTATATGCACCACATATGTGCAGTGCCTACAGAGGCCAAAAGATGTTGTCAGCTTCTCTGTAAATGGAGTTACGGATGGTTGTGAGCTGCCGTGTGGGTGCCAGGAGTTGGATCTGGCTTCTCTGGGTGAGCAACCAGTGCTCTTGACTGAGCCATCTCTCCAGTCTCCCACAGATGTTTCCAATAGCTGCATCACATGGGATTTTTACATTTCCCACCCCAATTTAATAGCTAAGTGAAATTCTAGCAGTATTTAACCCCTTTGCTTCAGTAATGAGTTCCAGGTCCTGCTCTAAGTAGCTTTATGTAAATTTGTTCACTTAACCCCATAACAGCTTGTATATAGGCACAGTTTCAGTGCTAGCACAACAATGCCTTCAGCACTAAACTGAAGCCCTTCACTGAGCCCAGGGAACAGCGGGCAAGGGCACCACATCACTTAGTAGCCAGCACTTTCCCTGCCTGAGGGCTGGACATGGCCATTCAGTGTGCAGCTGCCTTCTTAAAATCACCATGGAGCTAGGAATGGAACTGGAAGTCTGCCTTCAATGGCAGCTTTGCAGGAGGGGGAATTCCCACATTGTTGATAACTGTGGTACAGAAAGAGCAGTGTCTTCTCCTCACCCCTCCTTTCTCCAGCTCCTGGGCTTGCAGGTCCCTGTTGATGTGCCTTTCTCCATTACATCCCATGTTCTCAGTTACCACTACCTCTCAACTGACACTGTGGCCATTTCCTGGGCACAGGGTTAGGGGTCTTCATGTTCAAGAACATGTCACAGCAACTGTAGTTCAGAGAAGCAATTTTCCAATACTCTATCCTTGGCCAACAGCCAGCAATATATTTCATGTCTTGATCCAGAACACATGTCTATATATTCACCTGGAATGAAATACCTGGATGGAAGTTTCAGGGAACCAGAATGTGTGTGGTCTCCTCTCTTATATTTTCTGTCCAGTTGTACTCTCCTCCACTCCATTTGACTTGAGGAAAGCCACGAGTACCTTAAAAAATTTCAAGACTCATTGATGGATTAGGACACATGCGCGCGCGCACACACACACACACACGCACACACACACACCGGGCCAGAGAGATGCTCGTGGGGAAGAGCACTTGCTATGCATGCATGAAGATCTGAGTCAAGACTCCAGTACCACATAAAAGCTGAGCATGGGTGTGTGTGTCTGTGACCCCAGCACTGTGGGGAGCAGAGATGGGAAGAATTGCTGTGGGCAGCCTAGCTGAAAAACAGCCCTAGATTCAGTGAGAGATCATGTTTCAAGAGGATGTAGTGGTCACAGATGTCTTCTTGTGGACTCTACAGGTGTGTGCACAGTGTGCACAGGTCTCAGGTGTGAGCAAACCCCACTCCCTCCCATGAATCACAGCCCTAGAATATAGCTGGTTTAGGACCAGGGCCAGCACCCACAGGATTGGTTCAGGACCGGGGGCAGCAACTCAGCAGTGTTGGTTCAGGGACAGGGACAGCATCCCCCTCCCCCAGCAGTGTGTGTTCAGGGTCAATGGCGGGCACCAAGAATGTTGGTTCAGGACCCAGGACAGCAACCGACAATTGTAGATTCAGGACCGGGGACAGCACCCCAGCAGTGTCAATTCAGGGCCGGGACAGCACTCCAGCAGTGTAGGTTCAGGACCAGGGACAGCACTCCAGCAGTGTGGGTTCAGAACCGGGGACAGCACCCCAGCAGTGTAGGTTCAGAACCGGGGACAGCACCCCAGCAGTTTAGTTCAGAACTGGGGGCAGCACCCCAGCTGTGTAGGCTCAGAACTGGGGGCAGCACCTCTTCCCTTTATTTTATCCAGTGGTTTTTAAGTCTGAAGTCTGGCCTAGGTGAACCTCGCTCTTCCTGGGCTTTCTATCTCAGTTACCTTGGAACCTGTGCTAAGATGTCTTGTCTTAGAAGGTCGTAAGCTTAGGTCTTCCATCTTTCCAGAGGTTCATGTTTCCCCAAATGCATGACTTGGATCCTCAAGGAATTTCAAGTGCTCACCCGTGAGGATGAGTTTTGCATCCGGGCAGCTCTACAGGCTGCAGATCATTGATGCTGACTTTGTAGCCACATTGGACTGGAGGGCATCCCTTTGTTGGAAACTCATTTTCACATAAAGACAAAAAAGGCTGGGGACACGACTCAATCAATGAAGTGCCTGTTGTGCAAGTGTGAGAACCTGAGCTTCACTTCCAACATCCACATTAAAAAAATCCAGATGTGGTGGTATACACCTGCAACTCAGAACTCAGAGGCAGAAACAGCAGGACCCCTAGAGCTGGCTGCACAGCCAGTCTAATATAATTGGTGATCTCTAGGTCCCAGGAGAGATGCTGTCTCAAAAAACAATGTGTATGGTCCCTGAGGGTGACACATGGGCTTGTCTTTTGGCATCTACATGTGTGTACATGTGCTCACATACCTGACACACACATGCACCCCCACCCCAGAGGCAGGCACATGTACACACTCAAGAAAAAAGAAAGTAAAGCAAAAACAAACACCAAAGACTGAGTTAGGCTTCCTTCCAGCCAGTGCCTCTCGGTTACAGCCCTTCAGGGAGCAGGATCCCTTTTATGGTTTTGACATTCTGTGTGCTATCTCCTTACAAAGTCCTCGTGAAGACAGACTTGATTGACTGTGGCTTATGCCCTACGGCCATGCTGATCCACCCGACACACTATGGTGCTGCCGAGCTCCTTATCTTTCATCTGGCTGCTTGATATTATCAGAAAGTGAGGAAGGAGGAAAAATAGCTCTTTCTAGCTATGCATGTGTATGTCCGTGTGAGTGTGTGCATGTGTCCATTTGTGGGTGCCTCTGTGTGTCTGTGTGTCCGTGTCCATGTGTGGATGCCTTGTGGGGAGGATGTGTGTGTGTGTGTGTGTGTGTGTGTGTGCGTGCACGTGTCTGTGTGTGTGTGTGTGTGTGTCCATGAGTGGATGCCTTGTGGGGAGGATGTGTGGGTGGGTGCCTGTGTGAGTGTGTGTGGTGTCTGTGTGTGTGTGCACATGTCCATGTGTGTGTGCATGTGTCCGTGTGTGTGTGCAGGCCAGAGACTGACCTCAGCTGTCTTCCTTGATCACTCTCTGCTGTGGTTCAAGACAGTACTTCTCTCTGAACTTGGTTACTTACCTAGACTGATGAGCCAGTGACCTCCAGGAGCTCTGCATCCTTACAGCGCTGGGGTTACAGGTGCATGCTACTGCACCCAAATTTTCATGTGGGTGCTGAGGGGTCCAAATTTAGGCCCCATGCTCATGCTTTGGGTACTTTCCTGACTAGCTGTCCCCCCCCCCTCCTTTTAACTTTCTGATAGAATCTGAGAGTCTGAGGTCTAGACTCACCCGGTCAAAGGGAACTCGAGGCAGGCTTATCCGCAGCTAGAACAAGGTGTGTGCACTTGAAGTTTGCATCCTGGTCCCATTGCTGTCTCCCTCCATGGACCCCTTCTGCAGCAGCCACACAGTGGCCCATTAGGGTTGTGAGTCAGATAGAAGGCTGTGTTCGTGCATATGTTAGGGTCTTCTGAGACCAAGCTCAGTCCCTCTTCAAAGCAGAAGAGAGAAATTGCTTGTCTAAAATTCATGAATTCTCCTTTTGTTTGCTCTTTGCTCCCAGAAGCTCAAAGCTGGGGTGCTTCTTGCCACGTGGGGTTCCTGATTACAGGTGTTAGCAAACGGAGCTGGTGCTTAAGCCTGCCTCCTCTCCTGCGGGTGGGTTATGAAATCCAAACACTATTGAAGCCCAAACACCTTTCATTTATTAATGGCCACTGGTGGCCTATAATCAAGTCACACTCTGTTAGCTACACAATTAACTTGTTTGTTTGAAGTGTGAATTAAGATTTTGAAGTGCTTGCTAATGAATCTTCCTTGTTCCCTGTTTTAGAGGAAACCCCCGTATTTTCCTAAAGCAGACACTTCTGGAATGTTGGGAAAGGCAATTGTCAGGCCTGTTTCCTCACTCTATGCAATCAACATCTGTTCAGCTTTTGCCCAGACAGAGAGAAGCAGGCTCCAGGTCTGGGGAGTTCAGAGCCCCAGCACTCAAAGAAAAAAGCTAGGCATGCCACATGTATGTCTGTAACCCCAGTGATGGAGGGGGCAAGGGGGCTCCTGGGGCTTTACTGTGTGCCAGACTAGCCAAAAAATAGTCACCCTATATAGTCAAGAGAGAGGATCTAAGATGCACATGCATGTCACACGCACACGCACACACACTTGTGCACTCATGAACACGCACACGCATACAAAATAAATCTTCAAGAAAAGAGGGAAGCAGCCTTCCCAGTCCTCCTTCCTTTCGGCTGCACCTTCCCTTGATGCTCGGTTTTACAGTCAGGAATGAGCCGCCTCCTTGCACACTCGTGTGTCTGGCTCAGCTGGAATGCTACGCCCCTTCTCCAGGAGCAGAGGTTTGTGGCAGGAGTCTTCTCCTTTGCCAACCTCCTTTGATTCTCTCTTTGTTTGCGACTCTCCTCTGGAACGAGTTTCTTTTGTAGATAATGGGATTCCATTATGGGGTGTTAGGGTGGTTGTGGAGCTGTCTGCTGTGAGGGACGATGGGAGCTTTTGATCAATGGTTTCCGCTTGTATCTTGGATGTGTTAATTTTAAGATGGCTTGCTTCTGTTTCTTTCTTTATTAGTCTTATTGGGTTGGGTTGGTGATGGAGGGGTTTGGGGTGAATGCTGGTGTTCATCTTGTAAGGACACAGAGCTGCCCAGAGTTAGGTGGCTTTGCTTTTCCTGGAGGTAAGAAGACCAGATTTTCATTTCTGCTGCCTCTGTGGAACCAGGGTCACTGTCAATAAACTTCCAGTTTCCCTCACCTCTCTGAGTGATGGGAAACCATTTCAAAAGGGCTGTGTTGATTAATATGCTAGAACAGAGCATTATGGGTAGGAAGAGAATACACACACACACACACACACACACACACACACACTCTCATCCACACATGTCACTTACACACACACACATACACACATGCACATGCACAGACACCACTTACACACACACACACACTCATCCACACATGCCACTTACACACACACTCATACACACACATGCACACACACGCACATGCACATGCACAGACACCACTTACACACACACACACACACACACACACACACACACACACACACACGCAGTTCTTTATTTAGCCAGAAATTCAGAATTTACCGTAAAGGAAGTGGCTGCATCACATTTTTACACAGCTTTCTCTTGTCCCTCACCCTTAACGGGAGCTGGCAGTGTGCGGCTGTTGGCGACACTTCCTATGTAGACAGAATCCTGCCAGGATTGAGGAGGAAGCCAGATTCTTGCAGCACAGCTTCTGCTTCCTCTTCAGGTTTACATCGCAGCTCTGGAAGCACCATGCTCTGCTCTTTTAGTCTCTTCCGGTTCCTGAGCAGAACCTGTCAGGTCTGCATCTTCTTCTGGAACCGCAGGCAATGGAGGCACTGCCCACAGAGACGGAGTCAATGTGGACACCTGCCTGATACCGTCTCTCGCTCCACTTTTGGGCACTGGAGCCTATGAGGAGTCTAGCTCCCCACGGGCTTTGTGGCAGCCTCTCTCTAAGACCACAAGGGCACACTTAAGGTTTTAACCCCACTTCTTGAGGCAACCAACCTATATCTTTTACCCAAAGATGGCTGACCTGCCTAGGAAAGCAGAAAAATCTGTAAAAATGTATAGCGAAGCCTTTGTGCAGGCGCCGTTGGAGTCACTGGAATCAGACTTGTCCCCGTGCTGTGATAAAATTGGACAAAATGCACAAATTAGGTGTGTTTAGCAGTTGGGCTGTATGGCTATGCTCTGAGGATGCAGCTCTGTGCATTCCCAGCCAGAGGCGTTTCCAGACCCAGGTCCAGGGTGCATCCCAAGAAGAGTGCAGAGATCCCCGTCAGCGGAGGAGACATGAAGCAGAGATCGGAGAGGCTGAGGCAGTCAGGACATCTCAGGGTAGAATATTAAGGAGCCATGGACTTTACAGAGTAATTGTTCCAGAAACTTCTACGGCTCCATTGGGGCTGTTCTGTTGACCTGTGGATACAGGGGTGAAACTCTACAGACTGGACAAAGAGCATCTGGATGCTGAAAGGTGAAAATTTCACAGGCTCAAGTATGGGTATTAATGTCCGTGTGTGTCTCTCTGTGTGTGTATGTAGATGAAAGGGGAACCTTTTCTTTTTCAGACAGGGTCTATTGGCTTGGAACTCACCGATTAGGCTTGGCTGCTGGCCAGAAAGTTCCAGAGTCCCACTGGTTTCCACCTTCCCAACATTAGGGTTTAAGAGCACCGCCACCCCGGGCTTCTTTTAACAATGTGAGTTCGAGGGATTGAGCTCGGGTCTTTGCGCTTGCGAAACAAGTGCCTTATCAAATGGACCGTCTCCCAAGTGTCCTTAAGGTGTTCAGTTTTGACTGCCAGATTGGAAAGTTCTCTCTGAATACCTGGGGCATTCAGTGATGTCTACCCATGGTGGCGATTGGGATAAATATTTTCAGGTGACAGGTCTGTAGGACCTACCTTATAAAGGTTAAAGACAAGCCCTGAGGAGAATCAGACAGATCCATGAGAATATGAAATCTGCCACAGTGAAGCCTAGCACTCTCGATTTAAAGATACAGGGACCACTGGGTAGCCCGGTGGTGCAGAACTCGACTGTCATGTGCTCAGGCCCTGGATTCTAAACCCTACACTGAACAGAACCGTGTAGTGGCTGATGGTTTTCCAAATTTGAGCAAAGCAGTAAACTTACTGGGTCAAGAAGTTCAACAAGCAAAACAAACGTGAAGCAAACCACAGAAAGGCACTCTGTGATCAGTGTGCTTCGAATTGGTGACGGGGGCGGGGGGGGGGGATGCTTAGTAAGCTAGAAGGGGTGAAAGACAGATGACAGAAGCCAAAGACAGACACCGCCTGCAGACTTCCTGTCAGCAACTGTGCAAGTCAGACAGCGATGGAATGAGTGGGGGAGGGAGGAGGGGGAGAGGGAGAGGGAGGAGGGAGAGAAGGAGAAGGGGGGGGGGGAGAGGAGGGGAGAGGGAGAGAGAATATGTGTAGGTGCATGGTGTGTATACCTCAGATCCTATAGTCCGTGAAATCCTCCTTGCATGGTACTGTGAAGATTTTGTATTTTGAGTTTGATGACAGAGATCAGCGCTCACGTTTGTTTGTCACAGATTCGTAAATATTCACTGACCGTACATTCAAAGCAGGATGTATCTTGCTGTATACAAACTTTACCTCAGTGAAGCTGATTAGATACATTACAGTTAACCCTTGGGGCTAGAGAGATGGCTCAGTGGACAAGAGCACTTTTTGTGCAAGCATAAGGACATGAGTTCAAATCCCTCGCACCCGTGTAAGAAGCGTGCATGGTTCTACATGTCTGGGTCGGGGTGATGGAGACAGGCAGATCTCAGGAGCTTTGTCGACTGGCTAGGCTACCCAAGGCCACCGGTGAGCTTCTGGCTCAGTGAGAGACCTTGTCCTAAAGGAATGGACCAGAGAGCAACAGAGGAAAATGTCCGACACTGCCCCCTGACCTCAGTGTGAACTCACATGCATGCATGTAACCATGCACATCCCCAAAAGACAAAAGGTATTAGAAAATAGTTTAATCCAATGGCCTAATGCACACCAAGAACCTAACACGTCACCTCATTCCATTACAGTTGTGCAGCCCTGCCCGAGGCAGTGATGGGCAAAGCCTGTGGCAGCAGCTTCCGACTCTAGAAGAAATGCTCTTTGTCCCATGTGTTGGTGATTTAGACCTCACAGCCCTAAACAGGACATGTCCCTTCAGGAGCCTCCACCTGTCATTTGGGGGATACTTTGGGAGCTTTCTGTAGCATCCGCACTGGGACACGTTGGGTCCCCAAAAGACGTGTCCCACCACGTTCCCACCATACTCGCCAGCCTCTCTTCCGGCTTCTGGTCCAGTGAGAGGCCTTGTCTTGAAGGAATAGGGTGGAGGCTGAGGAGGGACACTGGAGATGTGGTGGGGAGTGGACAGGTCCTACGTTGCCAGGATCCACTCAGGATACACATTATAATCTGAGCATGATGTACAGAATCGCTACTCACGGCTGAGGGGATGGCCCAGAGGCTAAGAGTGCATACTCCTGTTGCAGAGAACCTGAATTTAGGTTCCAGTAACCATGTTAGAAAGCTTATAGCCATCTTAACTTCAGTTACAGGGGATCCAGCACCCTCTTCTGACCCCCAAAAGTACCTGCGCACACACACATACACACACACACACACACATACACACACACACACGTGCTCGCACGCGCGCGCACACACATGTGAACATGCACACAAACCCACATGTACACATATAACCACTCACTCACACACACATGCACACATAAACACACACACACACATATACCACACACTTACACAAATGCATGCACATACTCTACACACATACACACACACACACGCATGTGCACGTGCACACAAACCCACATGTACACATACAACCACTCACTCACAC
Organism: Cricetomys ansorgei; assembly: GCA_026225945.1. Lineage (NCBI taxonomy): Eukaryota > Metazoa > Chordata > Mammalia > Rodentia > Nesomyidae > Cricetomys > Cricetomys ansorgei. The sequence goes on from JAMJFZ010000484.1 coordinate 4,306,665, forward strand.
ACACATGCACACATAAACACACACACACACATACCACACACTTACACAGATGCATGCACATACTCTACACACATACACACACCACACACACACACGCACATGTACACACACATATATCACACACCCATGCACACACACACATACACCATAAACACATATGCACACACCACACATATACACACACAAATGAATCTTTAAAAGAAATAAAAAAGAGCTGCTGCCCAGTAGAAGATGGGTAACCCCTCATCGGGATGAAAGAGGACCCTAAGGTTCCCACGGTGTCAGGGGCAGGAGGGTAGCTATGACCTCTAGGCCAAGGCAGGAGAGTCAATAGAAAGTTGAGAAGATTCCTCCTGCACCCCACTGGCTAAAGTCCAGACCTTATTTTTTTTAAAAAAAAGAGTGTAAGACCTCCAAAGGGACATGCTGTTGCCAAGGAGATGAGCTGAGGTTTGCAGGAGTGGCCGCTGCTACTTGAGGACACGGCGGACAGCTGCGGTGGGCGGGTCAGACCCCGTGGTCACAGGTGGCCACCTGCATGGCACTGGGCCCCCTCTCTAGGCAGCAGTGCTGGCTGAGAGTAATGACGTCACCTCAGTTAGACTCACAGGGACTGGAAGGGCTGTGCATTTTCACCTCAGCCATCTTACAGGCACTCTGAGCTCTCTGTACGTCTGTGCAGGTGAGTGTGGAGGCAGAGGGCAACCTTGGGCGTTGTTCCTCGGACACTGTCCATCTTTTCTTTAAGACAGGCCTCTCTTTGGCTTAGGGCTCACAAGTAGGCTAGACCGGCTGGACCATGAGCCCAGGGATCTTCCTGTCCCCGCCTCTCCAGCACAGAGATTTCAAGTATGTAGCACCATGTTCAACTCTTTAATTTTTCTCTTAAACATGGGCTTAGGGGCCAAATTCAGGTCCCCATGCTTGTGTGGCAGATACTTTACTGATTGAACCTTCTTCTGGCTCCTCGTGACTCCTATTTATAGAACTTAACATTCTTGTAAGCTGGCAGAGGAGAAACGTTTCCAGAGCCCAGCTTCAAGCATCCATGAGCAGGACAGAGAAGGGGGAAATTAGGGTCCAGAGAGATTAATAATAATGAGGTGGTCAGCACAGAAAATGGACACTGGAGCAGCCTTGACCGCCCCAACCAGCGCACTTACTGCCTTAAGGGACTGTGAGTGTTCTGGTAGGGACTGGTCTCTTTAAAAACCCGTGCCCTAAGATATCCTTCTTGCTAGCCTTTATCAGCCCATGGTCTTACAATCCACTTCCTTTCCGATGTTATAACTGCCACGGCAGGAGTCTTAGGGTCAGACTAAGGGTTAGTGGACACGCAGTTGCTGGAGAGCTCAGGCCAGGTCTCAGGGCCATGGCTTCCTCGGCGCATGAACACCCACAGCTGTCTGACTTTGTTTTTCCAGAGCAGCTGAGAACTCCCCTCCCCAGTGTTCAACTGGTAAAAAGGCCCAAGGCAGGCAACGCCACATGGAAGCCAGCCAGCCTGACTCTGGGTTGATCCAGCCATGAAGATGCCTGTGGTGCACTTGGCTTCAATCCTGGCCCCTCTTCCTCGCGTCCCTCACCAGCCAACCGGCTTCGCGTCTCACCGGCTTCCCTCTTACAGACATTCGCTCGGTTCTGCATTCTCGACTCTGCCCGCCCGTGGTCCACGAGCCCCCATCCCTTTACTGGACCGCCATCACAATCTCCCAGCAGTCTCCCCTCTCTGCTCTACCTCCATCAGAGCAGCATTCCCAGAGCACAGCTCCTTCTATGTCTCCCCTCTGCTTGGAAGCCTCCCCCGACCCCCAGGCTCTCGTGGCTGAGACTCCATTCTGCCTGGCATTTTAATCGCTCCCCATCATGGAGCCCATGCACCCTCCTGCTCATCTTCCCCAGACCCTGTCAACTCCGGCTACTCCATTCGCTGACATTTCCCCAAACATGTTTCCCCTTCCCGTTTCCTGTCCCGATGTCTCTGCCGCTTGCCTGCCTGGCAGTTCCCTGCTCTCCCTGAAACTGCCCAAGCTCTAGCTCTTTGGCTTAACCTTCCCTCCCGTTCTCCTCAGCGTGAATCTGTTCTTTGTACTGCCAGCGGAACCTTCTCATCGGCCTTGCACTTGGCAAGGTAACCCTGGACCCCTCAGCCCAGTCTCTCTTCCCGGATGTCTCCCTGAGGACCATCGCTCACTTGTCTTTTTACTGTTAGGACATGGTGTCCGGCAGGCAGTTGGCCCTCGGTAATTCTCCGCGTGATTGTAGCAACGAGCGGAGGCATGACTGAAGGAAGGTGCGAGTTACTCTGTCTGAGCATCTGTGGTGGCTCATTGCCTCTTCACCGGGTGCCGCTGGGAAGGCCACCGGCATGCCTCCCCACGCCTCCACGGCAGACAGGCAGCTGGGCTCGGGTTCCTTATTGCAGAAGTCCAGGCTGTTAGACACAAATTCTGAGCTTGTCCCCATCCTGGAAGTCATCCAGACACCCGGTTCCCAGAGACCTTCACCACCACCAGTGTCGTAGGGTGTCTGAGTGGACCGATGGCTCACCCCGGAGAAACAGAAAGAGAAAACCACCAGTCTGTATGTTCACTGTTTCTAACAGGGGTGCTCAATATTTTGAGTTGGGGTGTTAGTTTGACTTGTGGGTGGGGACCCAGTGTGTCCCATGCAGGTATGGGCCTGATCATCAGGATGCCCGAGCTGTCGACCAGAGGGCGGGTCCAGGAGAGTCCAGACAGGACTCTACACCCCCGGACACAGAAATGGACATGTCATAGAAATGGACCCACCCGCTTTGTTCAGGGAGACTTGTTACTGGAATGGGTGTAGACTGGTTATTTATTTAAATTAGGTCCAATTATTTTTAGTGAAGTGCAGTGAGTGGCAGATTCTGGGAAAATTTTCCTGCACTGTAAACATGTTGGTTAGAAGTCATTAATATGACATTCACACATCCCTAATAAAGTACGTAGCACGGAGAGCTGGCACCACCGGAATGCCCAGAGGACGCTCAGCATCAGCCTTAAAACCAAGAGTATTGGAAACAAGATATTTTTACTTCACGTTTGGGAGTAATATAATTGCATTTTGTGGCTCCAGCAGATGCTGGGGCCAGCTGCTAGGAGAGCACTGCCTCCCCCCTCAGCGTCCGTCCTCACAGATAAAACCCTTGTGCAGAACTCTCATAAAAACCAAACTTTTGAAATTATCCCTTGGTTGAAAACTCATTTTTTTTCTAAAAGGTAGCTGCAAAGGTAGCTGAGTCTGTATAGACCATAGAGATCTTTTTATTACTGGGACTCAGGAGAATATAGAATATGCATATGCCAACATATATGCTTACATATGTGTATACACACATGCACACCCAAACATATACAATAAAATATCTATGCACATAAGCATCTACTCAGCCCAAACACACACAGAAATACACAGCCCAAACACACATATGAGCATATATGATACCATCCAACATGCATAGTGTATGTACCCAAACATACATAAACACATACATACATAGACACACCCAAACATTCCATACACATGCATGCCCAAGATACATATACACATACCCCTAAGCATACACACACATGCACACATAAACATGAACATACATATATACACTCAAATATGCACACACATACGTTATACACACTCAAACATAATATCCACTCAAAGATATACACACAAGCATACCCAAACATATACATATGTATATGTACAAATATACATATTTACAGACATGGACATGTGTAATGTATACAGTGTTATTTGTTTATTACGGAAAGCAGCAAGGGCTTCTCTACAGACCTTTTCTTTCCCTGACATTGAACACATGTCTCGAAGATGGATGGATTAAGGGGTGTGGTCAGGTAGCCAGGGCAGGACTCGTCCTTTCTCTGGGAGCTGTTTCCAGTGCGATTATTTGAAGGAAGCTTCTGTCTCTGGGCTGGACTGTTCTGTGTCACTGGAAACTCTCTCTCTCTCTTTCTGTGTTTATGTGTCTTTGGGGGATACCTCCTGGGGAGAGACACACAGCACTTATGAACTCAGTTCATTCAGCAAACCCTGAGACCCCTATATCTCACCCTAGACTAGACAGGCGGGACCTGTCACACCCCGGGGCAGGGGAGAAGCTCCTCCACTCTGAGGGAAACTGAGGTGACAGTGAGCCCTGCCTACAGGGAAGTGTCTGCTGGTGGTGGCCCCTCATTCCCACCCGGACTCCACCTGACTGCCAGAAGGTTCGGTCTGTCACGGGCTCCCACGGTGCCTGTTTAGGCCCACTATCCCACGCACCAGCCTTGTTTGGCCCCCGAGCCTGGCTTCGGTGGGCTGGGACTGGAAACACATGCCAGGTTTAGAAAAAAACAGTACAAAGAGTAGGAGACAGCTCAACTGCTTTCTAAAATTAGGGAAGTGCTATTTTGGATACATCTGGGTTAAAATATAAAACCTATTATTAAAGTTCTCAATTTTTTTTAACCTTAAAATATGCGTAGCTTCTTGAAATTTCAAGATGACACACGGTGGCATACAGTCTGGTACTCGCTGCTGGAGAGCAGGGCCTCCTGGGCGGGTGTTTCCCCAGAGCACCCTGCATCGGCACGGTGCTCAGTATCAACAGCCCGCACTGCCCAGCCCTGCCTCCACCCCCTGCACCAAGGGGGGGCCCCAGCGTGGCCCTCTGTGTCTGTGTGGTACGTAGAAGAACTTCACATACCCCCATCCAGCCTTCTACCAAGTCATCCATCATGTTTGCACCTGAGAACTTCAGGGCTCGACGGCCGTGCAGGGATCAGATTCAGCTTCTCCACACGAAGCCGTGCGGCAGAAAGTGCGGTGTGCCTGGAGTCCTGGAGTGTCACAGTCATTGCAGGCGCGTCCAGGAAGCTGCGGTTCACTGTGGGGTGAAGGATGGCCTGATCATTCCCCAGGACCCGAAGGGAATGTGGGCAGAGGCGGCAAGCCGGGGCAAGGTGGGCAATGTCTGTAGGAATCAGGTCAGCACAGCAATGTCCTCTTACCCTCTAGTCCCCCAGCTGGCTCACCACTGTTATGGGCTTTGAAGTTTTCTCAGAGCTTCGGGCATCCCGACCACCACACACCGATAATGGGTGTTCTACATAAGTTTGGGTAGTGGGGTGACAAGGGATACCGCCCCCTGTACCCTCACCCTTCACGACAGGGCCCGTGGGACAACCTTGCTGACTTCCTGTTGGCATGGACCCTTGCTGATGCAAACCAGAGTCCACAGAACCGTGGATCCTCTCTCCCACAGGCTGCCGTCCCTGCCCAGGCCACACACACAGTGTATCTTGGCAGCAGTTTTTCTATTTGAACATCCAGAGGACAAACTGAGCATTTAAAATCTGCACGCTGGGCAGTCTTTGCTCTGGAGCCCGCCGTGAATTTCTCCATCCTGACAGAGGAGTCATTCTTCCTAGCGCCGATGCAGGATCTGCGATGAGTGAGGGGCCAGGACACCGGAGGCTGGAGGAGGCCCGCGTGCCAAGATGGCCCTTTCAGTCCGGGTCTGCTGTGTGGGCAGGGCAGGCTAGTGTCTCCATCACCCAGCCTCATCTGGCCAGATGCACGAGCTCTCTGAATCTCTTACTCTTTAAAACGCAACTTAGGTAAACTGTGTAGCATTGGTGACATGTGGTGTCCTCCCAGTGGTGTGCAAATAGCACTCCTAACATCTGGACCACCCCAAAAGGAGACACCCACCTCCTCTCACCAATCACCCCTCGTCCCCCTCACCCCCCAGCAAACACAAACTTACATTCTCTGCCAATTGACTGGGATGACTCTGCATTTCATTAACGGCATTTTTAACACGTGGCCTGTTATGGTGGGCTTCTTTCATGTAGCGTGGTGCCTTTCTCATGGTGTGCCCCTGTTGTAGCCCTCTGTCTGTCCAGTTGAATGCACCGTGGCTCTGCAGTAGCAGGACCACTGCTCTGTAGCTGACATGTCTTTCTCCCTTCCTTGATTGTGAGTTCAAGGACTATCTTTACAGTGCTCTTATTCCTGGGCTGCCACACAGTAGGTGCTTTGTTAGTGTCTTTAGTGCCACACAGTAGGTGCTTAGTTAGTGTCTTTAGCGTAGAATCTGAGTGCAGAAAGGGGCCAGAGAGGTTTTTCTCTTTGGAGGACAGCAGCCGTGGGAAGGATATCTGTGGAGATCTGTGGCTGCGTGGATCTGTGGAGAGAGTGATTGGCTGATGCAAGGGTCTTGAGGTGTACTGTGCCCCATCTTCTGCATCGCTGGGGTGAGCAGGGATCTTGATGTCTTAGTTACGGTCTCAATTGCTGAGACAAACATCATGGCCATAACAACTTGGGAGGAAAGGGTTTAATTTCACATACAGTTCATCTCACAGTCCATCATCCAGGGAAGTCAAGGCAGGAGCTGAAGCAGAAGCCAGGAAGGAATTCTGCTTACTGCCTTTCTCCTAATGGCTTATGCAGCTGATTTCCTCACAGCATCCAGGATCACCAGCCCAGGAGTGGCACTGCACAGTGAGCTGGACCTTCCCACATAAAACACCAACCAAGCAAATGTGCCACAGGCTTGCCCCTGGGCCAATCTATGGGGGCATTCTCTCCCTTGAGTCTCCCTCCTCCCAAACGACTCCAGCTTGTGTCAAGTTGGCACGGAAGCAGCCAGCACATGGGACAGCTACTCAGCACGGCAGGTTCCTCTGGATACCAAGTCCCATGAAATTACGGCAGAGAGCTGGCACCTGACGCGTGGCTGGCCATGTGTGTGGTAGCCATGCCCGCTCTCAGCGTCTCGGGAAACCAAATGGGATGTGGCGGTTGACCGAGAGGGTTGACTCCAGCACCTCTGGACAGTCACCCCGGCTCCGCCGTCCATTGTGAGTGTGAGGAGTGAGGCCAGGGAGAGATGTCTGCGAACAGGGGCCTGGGCCGTCTTGGCACCTGCTGTCTCCTTAGCGGCCTCTAGACAGGAGCTCAGACCATGCAGACCTCGTAAGGCAGATCCTGGAAGCTCTTGTCCGCAGACACGCTTTGGCTGTCGATGTGGCGTAAGGACTGTTTCCCTCTGTGCAGTGGGAGCTGAGGTCTGGGTGTGTAACAATGTGCTCAGGATGAGGCTGCTGATCTTTGACAGACTGGTGACCCCAGGCCGGGTCTGTTTGCTCAGAGCAGATACGTACTTGCAATGATCCTGAGCTGCCTTTCTGTGGCAACCCAGTTAATTAGACAACTGCGAGGCTTTATTCCAGAGCTACTGCTTTGAAGCTCTTCAGCTCCCACTTCAACTATCTCCAGCCATATAGACACACATGTAGTACTCCACACTGAGACGTGTACACCTTTTGCTCATGAATGCGTATTCATTTTACAGTGTCCACTCTTCTCTCCCCATCTGATCACAAACCAGCCCACCCACCCACACAACCATCCAATCATCCATCCATCCACCTACCTGCTTACCACCTACCCATCCCTCTGCTCACCTACCTATCCATCCACTTCCCTGCCCACCACCTACCTATCCCTCACCTACCTATCCATCCACCACCTATCCATCCACCTACCTGCTCACCACCTACCCATCCCTCACCTACCTATCCATCCACCTACCTGCCCACCACCTACCCATCCCTCACCTACCTATCCATCCACCTACCTGCCCACCATCTACCTATCTGCTCACCTACCTATCTATCCACTTCCCTGCCCACCACCTACCCATCCCTCACCTACCTACCCATCCACCTACCTGCCTACCATCTACCCATCCCTCACCTACCTATCCATCCACCTACCTGCCCACCACCTACCCATCCATCCCTCACCTACCTATCCATCCACCTACCTGCCCACCACCTACCCATCCATCCCTCACCTACCTATCCATCCACCTACCTGCCCACCACCTACCCATCCATCCCTCGCCTACCTATCCATCCACTTACCTGCCCGCCAACTACCCATCCATCCCTCGCCTACCTATCCATCCACCTACCTGCCCACCACCTACCCATCCCTCACCTACCTATCCATCCATCTACCTGCCCACCACCTACCCATCCATCTGCTCACCTACCTATCCATCCACTTCCCTGCCCACCACCTACCCATCCCTCACCTACCTATCCATCCATCTACCTGCCCACCACCTACCCATCCCTCACCTACCTATCCATCCACCTACCTGCCCACCACCTACCCATCCCTCACCTACCTATCCATCCACCTACCTGCCCACCACCTACCCATCCATCCCTCGCCTACCTATCCATCCACTTACCTGCCCGCCACCTACCCATCCATCCCTCGCCTACCTATCCATCCACCTACCTGCCCACCACCTACCCATCCATCCCTCACCTACCTATCCATCCACCTACCTGCCCACCACCTACCCATCCATCCCTCGCCTACCTATCCATCCACTTACCTGCCCGCCACCTACCCATCCATCCCTCGCCTACCTATCCATCCACCTACCTGCCCACCACCTACCCATCCATCCCTCGCCTACCTATCCATCCACCTACCTGCCCACCACCTACCCATCCCTCACCTACCTATCCATCCACCTACCTGCCTACCATCTACCCATCCATCCCTTACCTACCTATCCATCCACCTACCTGCCCACCACCTACCCATTCATCCCTCACCTACCTATCCATCCACCTACTTGCCCACCACCTACCCATCCATCCCACCTACCTATCCATCCACTTACCTGCCCACCACCTACCCATCCCTCACCTACCTATCCATCCACCTACCTGCCCACCACCTACCCATCCATCCCCCGCCTACCTATCCATCCACCTACCTGCCCACCATCTACCCACCCGCTCACCCGTGCACCTCTCCATCTGCCCACCTATTTAATCATCTACCTCCCCCATCTGTCCCCTCACCTGTCTGCCCACCCACTTACCCACTCATCCTGCATCTAGCAGACATCTTTCAGGTTTTCCTCCTCATGCCCCAGAACACCCATAAGTCCTGTGGACGCATCAGCGATGACACAGCCCTTGCTCTTACATGGTCTGATGGGGTGCTACCCGAGAAAGCAAGCAATTAGGACACACAGCGATGAATCCTGTGCACTGGAGGAGGTGCCGTGGGAGTACAGATGGGCAGCGAGTTCTGCCCTGAGTGGAAAAGCCAGGCTAGCCCAGAAGTGGGTTATTGACCCACGGTGAGACCTCAGGGAGGCTCGGGGATGACAGCACAGGGGGCTCATTCTCTCTTTAGCCAAAAATCAATAGAAAGTTGGACACAGAAGCCATGCCTTTGTCATTGCTTGCTGCTTCCCGGGTTCTCGCTGTGAGGTGCAGTCTTCCAGACTGCGGTGGCTGGGGCTCCTGGTTCCACCATATGTGGCGATGGCCATTTACTGTGCTTTCAGAAGGTCTTGGTCTTCGCTGGCCGTGGCGGTCTTCGTTCCATGGCAGGTCATATTCCCACCCATAACTGACCTGCGTACCCGATGTTGACAGTGTCTCTTCCTTTTCCCCAAAGGCCACGTGGACCACTCTGCTCACTGGGGTCAGATCCATTATGTCTAAGCCCAAGAGGTTGCTAGCCTCTGGGCAGACAGCCTGCCCTACTCCAAGAACAGCTACAGAGAGAGCTGAGAGGGACCCCCCTCTCCCCATGCTCCGAGTTTCCCTGACACACATGGCAGTGTCTCTGTGTCACGCCGCCATCAAGATCGAGGGAAATGTGTACTAGCCCAGGCTTAATTAACTCACGATCCCAGCCAATTCCGTGTTAGCAGATCAGTTTGGATCTGGGAGTAATGGGCCATGCCATGCTCAGAGACGGGCCACAGACTTACCCTGGTGCCACTCACTGGCTTCTTGTGGGAATTATTAATAAACCAGTAAGCCTATCTGTGATGATGTTGTTGTCTTTATACATATTTAATTTGCATTCAGGTGCCCACATTTTCTCTGTCTTTGCCTGAAACTCAGCTGACTTGGCTCTTCTCTGAGGCCCTGCTTAATAGATCACATTAACAGTAGGAAAGTCTCCCTCTCCTCTCTCTCTCTCTCTCTCTCTCTCTCTGTGATTTGATACAGGGTGGGGGTTGGGTGTCAAGTTGAGAGGATGCAACTTTTTGGTGAGGAAGCTGACAGACATCCTGTTTCAGAGAAGCAGAGTGTGCACCGAGACCCGCTGTTGGCGCGTGCTTCGCTCCTTCAGATGAATGGCATTTGGGCATCTCAAAGGGTTTCTGATGTTTTCCTTCCACAGAGAGGTATTTCTGTCCTTGCCACCTGACTCCCTCTTTGAAACCCAGGCTTTGATGGCAATTGTGTGGCTGGTTGAGTGGAAAAGACTCAGGGAATCAAAAGAGAAGCCGAGACCGCTTCAACATTTTACATTTTTCTAGAAGAGTCCGAGTTCCAGCCTGGCCAGGACGCATAGCAGCCAGGAAATCATAACTTTGAATAACACCTTTTTTTTTTTTTCCTGCTTCTCAGGGTCCAACACGAGCTAATTGTTATCATTATGTTTTTATTTTTCTGTTTCAGGAAATTGCGGCTTATTTAATAACATTTGAGAAACACGAAGAATGGCTAACCACATCCCCTAAGACAAGGTAATGTCCCAGCTATCACGGCTTTTCAATTCTGTACGGGGAGAATGGATGACCGATGGTGGTGGATTGCCAGCTTCGGACACTCCGTGCAGGGTAACGACTTGACAGGGCCATGTTGTGCTCAATGGCCTGTGAAGGGGAGCGCTGGTTAATTGGTCCAAGGCGTTGGTAGGGATCGCCATGAGAAGGATTAGACACTGGGCAGCAGCTGTCAGAACTTTTCACCGGGTGGCTCTGGGCTGCATCCTTCAGAAACTTAGCAGGCAGGTGCATGGCGGGGGCGTTTATTTTGGGAAAGTGCCCACCTGCCATCAGTGGCATATACCTTTTAAAACAGGAAAACTAACTTAACTGCTGCTTGGCTCTCAGTGTGTTTTATACATCAATAAAGTCGGGTCGCTCTTGAGGGATGGGAGGAAGAGTTCCCAAATCAGAAGCAATGGCTAAATATTATGCAGTAAAAGTCCTTGAACCCACTGACTGCCACAAACACTTAGCTTCTCTTGCCACCTGGGACTGGAGGGAATTGGCGAAAATATAGCCGACCCGGGTCCTGTGCACGGAAGCGATGCTATTATCAGTGAAGAATGGTGAACTTGAGACTCGGGCTCATTTTAAAGACAGCGTCTTAGTTCCTACCCAACTCTTTAAGTTTTTATTTTTGATATGTTTCATGCTAAATCATCAGAGATCTGCAGCCACTCTCCTCCAATGGAGGCGACGTTTCTGTTAGCAGTGACAGGCCCAGGTGCTTACGTTAGCTGGAAGCTGGCTCGCAGGGCACTGGCTGCAGGCTTGAGTCTAAGAGGCAGAATCCTCCGTCTGCGACACACAGACAAGCACGAAAGTCTTCAGTGTTGTCCACTGGAACCAGGATTAGAACGAGTTGGGTTCTCTGCACCCTTGGCCCTGAGTTTGGCCCATCTATGAGCCATGGAGGAATGGGTTCTGGCTTCTAGAATGTTCCCTCGTGTGACAGGGTGTGCTCTTGTTGCTTTCTTGTTGCAGTGTCAATGCACCTGACACAAGGACTTAAGGAGACAAAAGCTTATTTAGACTCAGAGTTCGAGTTAAACAGTCCTTCGTGGCAGGGAAGGCGTGGGGGCAGGGGGGTGAGGTCACAGGGCCGCGGCGAGTCTGTAGTCAGGAGCAGAGAGAGATGAACTCTGCTCACCTCTCCGTGTTCAGTTCAAGAACCCAGCCCTAGGGATGGCACCACCCACAGTTAAGGTGTGTCTTCCCTCCTCGATTAACTTCAGGAACATGCTAAGAGACATCATCAGATTTTTCTCTTAGGCGAGTCTATATTCTGTAAGGTTGAAATATTAGCCATCCTGCTCCTTGAATGCAAGTGGGGCTTAAGAGATATTTACGAGCCTGAGTGAAGGCTGGCAGAACATGGGGGACTTTAAAACACGTGTGCCCTCACACACACATGCACAAATGCACACACACACACACACACACACACACACACACACACACACACAGTGACTGCAATGCTTTAGAACATTGCAAGGCTGAGACTTTTAACATTTTAGCCCAGGAATTTGAGGAAGGAAAGGAGGATGATGTAACTTCTGGTCACACTGAACTCCGTGACTTTTCGGAGTATAACGGATCGAGACTTCTTGTCATGGGGTATAGGGACATGAGAGGCAGGAGAAGGGATGAGGGTCCCAAACTGACAGGTTCACATCTGAGGCTTGGTCCTGTCACTCAGTGGCATTGTGACAATTGTATGAAAATCCCTTAGGCCCCTTAAGCATATTTCCCCCTCCTCCCTTCCTTAGTTACCCACGTGTTAGGATTACAGAGTTCCCACCCAGTCTGTCTTCTGTGGGTCATCAAGAGCATCCCAGGGAGACAACATCTGTGACACAGCTTTGCATGTGTGAGCTTCCCTGTCCTCCGCTGGCCTTCCTTGCTTGGGTCTGTAAGCACAGCCCCGGCAGCCTGCTGGGGACCTGGACTTGGAAGTATCTCCTGGGTTTCCTTCAGGTGAACGTCTTTCCTCCAGGCAGAGCAAATGCTCTGACTGTAACATCCTCGTGCGAACACCGTGTGTACGCCTGGAAATCTGGTCCCAGGAGAAGGACAAGTTGCCCTGGTTGTTCAAGGACCTTCCTAAATTAGTTGTTGAGTTGAGTTTGGGTCCCCTCCCCCACCGTCCCCAGTATTGAAATTAATTGGTGCAGTTAACTGCTGAGTTCCTGCATACCAGCCTCCTGATAGTCAGGAATTAATGGCACCAATACTCTGCTGAACGGGAAGGCAAAACAAGTTCTGTTTGCAGCTACTGTTAATTTCATTTTAGAGAATTAATAAGAATGAATTGCACTGTTGACATTTATAGAGTTTGCTAATAAAATGATACATTGTTTGTGTGGAAGAATCCTTATTAAATTAATTGTTGTAATCAGTCCACATATAGATGTTGGTATAGGAACCGCAGAGAAACCCACTGCTATCTCTGGGGCTTACCTGGGGCCCTGGGGACAAACGTTGCCCTTGCTCAGATCTTGTCCTAATTACAGAGAAGACCCTGGAAGCCCCTCTCACCTGTTTCATGTGTGTTTAAGGGTACTCCCAGTGCTGGCGGCCTTGGGTGGCAGTGCGGCTGCCACTGGGCTGACCACGGGATGCTGGAGTGGCCCGTACTGTGTTGTAAGCAGCTGGGATCTTAAGCCTGGAAACTCGACCCCGGGAACATCTTTGCTGGCACTTGCTGTGTGCTCAGCAGGATCATAATATCATCTGGAGACTGAGGGACTTTCCGCAACCTGCCGGGTGGATTTATGATCTTGGAATAGAGTCCTCCCTCTAAGATCTAGAACGTTCTCCTAGCTCTCCTTCAGGTATTGGTTTGGGTGTCCCCTGTCTGTGTGAGGTCTTTTCCAAACACCAGCCACACCCATTCCGCTAGGCTCTCACCTCTTCCTTGAGCGGCTTTTCAGAGCACTTGGTGCCTTTCGCAGCTTTTCTGTTTAGTTTAGTTATTCCTTACCTGACTCCACCAGTGTGTGAATGGGGGGATTCTCCGTTGGGTTTGTCTTTGGTCACCCAAATTCCTGGAACCCCCACCCCTGCCGTGTGAAATGAGCAGGAACGGGCAATGGTGGGGATCCGAGCAGGAAGCGGGAGCCCCGCCTTCCTCCGTGCTATCCTTTGTGCTTCCAGCCTCGGACTGGCCAGCTCCTCAGCACTTGCCACGGCTATGCTGCGTTTCAGGGTCTGGACCTCGGGGGCCGAAGGGATGGCTCAGAGCCCAAGAGCATTTTCTGCTTTCCATGGGGTGCGAGGTTTACTCCCCGCACTCACTGGGACTCACAGACACCTGTAACTACAGCTCCAGGGAATCCGACATCTGCTGGCCTCTGCGAGCACTCTCACACCACACACTCAGACACACACTCACACACACACGGACACACACACAGACATACACACAGATATGCAGACACACACACAAGGACACACATGGACACACACACACACACATGCAGTCATACACAGACACATAGACACACACAGACACACACAGACACACACACACACATGGACACACACACAGACACACACACAGATATGCAGACACACACACAAGGACACACATGGACACACACTCACACACACACACACACACGGACACACGCACAGATATGCAGACATACACACAGACACACATGGACACACACTCACACAGACACACACACACATGCAGTCATACACAGACACATAGACACACACATACGGACACACACACACACACAGACACAAACACACACACATAGACACACACAACCTTAAGATCTATACCACAGCTCTGCCAGGAGGGGAAGGGCTGTGAGACCACAGAAATTCCCAGGCTTCATGGCGTTAGTACTGGAATTTGAACCCGGGAACATAGCTCCTCATCATCTCTCAGCGTAGCCCGTGGTGGCAGGAGTAAGAAGGCAGCCCAGGAAATCGTTCCATTGTTCCACAGTAGCAGCCAGGGGACATAGGTGCGAGTCAGGGCCTCTCCGGGGCCAGTGCGGCTTGAATGTGCTCTCCAGGTGGGCTCCCGGGCATTCCCTGGGCTGGATTCTTCTATCCCCACCCTGAGGCGCAGGCATGCAGCACCGGCATGGTGGGAGCAGGCCCCGCCAGGCACACGGTGGGGAATGCAGCCGAGGAGAGCACAGTGTAGAAACCCTGATGGTTTCTTTCTCCTTCCCTGGGAAGCTTTCAACCTTCTTGGGAGCCAGGATGGGCGAGGCTTAAGATCGAAGTGCAAGCCTTCTCTTCCCAGGAATCCTATTTATGCTGGTGAGAGGGGAGCTGGGAAATGCTATTAGTTATCTAATTAATTAATCGGATTGATACGGATAGCACCTTAACACTGACACATGGGGGCCTAGTAATAGAATTCTCCTATAGTGAACGCTAAATACTCTTTGGTCAGTAAGCGGTAAAACTCCGAATAGGAAGAGGGAGGGCAGAGAGGAGAGAGCAGCCAGCAGAGAGTGTGGGTGCGCTGAGGATCCTCCATCTTTTCAGGGTTTCTCGACCCAGGTCCTGCTCTTCCTCACCCTAATGATGGGTGGACATTTTGTCTTGGATGAGCTTCGTCCTCAGGCGGTCGCTGATGTGGCACCTCTCTCCTGTGCCCCCCGAATGTCACGCCATCATCTCGGCTGTCTGCTGCCTCTTCCCCCGAGTCATACCCCTGCTTGTGTCTCTGATGTCCCCGGTTCTCCCGAGAGCCGCTTCGTTTCCAAAGACGGCCAAGCTCAGCCCTGCCCTTCCCGTGGCTCTTCTTTGGTCCCCCGACTGTGACCGGTCACTCGCCGGGCCTGGATTGTGAGCTTATCGTCCTCCGGGGCTTTCTGTAGGCTCCAGAGTCACTGCTCTGACTGTGCGCGGGGCGATGAGATCTCTCCAGCATGCTCCTGCCCTGGGCTGTACTCCTGTCTCACCGACTTCCCTACCGCCAGGCTTGTCTCGCACCAGATCCTACTTGAGTGGCTTCGAGACCTCCAGGAGACAAGGTTCATACTCACGAGGGCTGTTTTCCCAGTCTCAACCCGCCCCTCTCAGACTGCCCACCCCCAGGCACCCACTGGGGTTAGGGCAGGCTGCACTGTCCCCCGTCACTTTCCTTGTCCCCATTTTTGCCTTTGCTCTGCCGCAGGCCTCACACTGTCTTCTCACTTCCAGGCTAGGCTGCCTCTCGCTGGACACCTTCCCCAGGCCTGGCAGCTGCCCGTCCCTCCCTCTCACAACCTTCCCGAGGCTTCCTTTGTTTATATTAGTCGACTGACTGTGTGTCCAGAGTTGTAAGTCTGCCTTCCCACGGGAAGGCGAGCCCCCAAGGACGAGGTCAGGCTGCCCCTTGGGTTCCCTAACAGTCTGGAACTGAGGTGGCATCGCAGGAGGGTGTTCAGTGTGTACAGTTGTTTTAGTGTAGGGGTGTTATTTGGAGGAGGAGACCTGGCAGTCGGGGCCCAGGGGTGGGGTCCGTCTGGGAGAGTGGCAGAGGCCTTGGGAGCCAGATGGGTTTTTGTGAAGTCGGAGTTGCCTTGTTCAGGTCTGGTGTAAGTGACAGAGGGGATGGACCCCAGGCCACCTTTGAGCACCAGCTCTTTGGCATGGATAGTGTCGAACGTCTCATTCTTTGTGAGAGCGCTCAAGCGACCAGAATAGAGCAAGAAGAGCGACACAGAGACCGGATGCTCCAGCCTCCCCAGAGCGAGCGAGGTCCCAGAGTGAGCGAGGTCCCAGAGCGAGCGAGGTGCAGAACTCACATGCTGGCTACAACATGGAGCTTAAAGATGATCCTCTTAGTGACACGAGCCAGCTACAAAGGGACAAATGCGCACGGTTCTGCGTGCACCAGGCAGCTAGAGGAGGCAAGCTGGGAAGACAGAGAGATGACCCGTTTCCCCAGTCTGGGGGTTAGTTGCTCAACGGGGCAGAGTGTTGGCTGGAGACAAGGAAAAAATGTCTCAGAGACGGACGGTGGTGACAGCTGAGTGAGGTGTGACCGTGCTTGATGCCACTGAACCGTGTGCTCTAAAGTGGCCTAAACAGCGACTTTCATGATGCGTGTAAAATTTGACATTGCTGCTGCAACTCTTTCTCAGTTGCCGAGGAGCAAGAGTTGGTGGGGTTGGGGCTGCTTCTGTGTGTGCTGGGGGTGGGGATGGGGCGGCGCCAATTTGGGAGAGTGTTCTCTTATCCAGGTGTGTGAACAAATGTCTATCGACGCCAGATAGGTCACTGAGAGCAGGCCAATGGAACCCCCCGACCTGTCCTAATGAACCAACGAGTGTATTGGGGGGTCACTTACAGGAGTACGGATGAAGGATTGCTCAGAGAAACATGACTGACTCAGAGGCATGACTGAAAAGCCCAAGCATGGGTGACCCTCACAAAAACCATATCCCTGGAGCTCCCCCAGGGCTTGCAGGCAGCAGGGCTGGGGGAGAGTCTCCTCTCCCCAGTAATTGTTACTGCTTTTATAATCTTGGGCAGAGCCTTGTGAGTCTTGTAGCTTTCAGGAGTTTCCTAAGCCTTATGAGTTTTGTTTACTTCCTGAGACTTGCATGTTTCCTTCACTTTCTGAGTCTTGGGAGTCTCCCTCTTTTCTCCAGCAGGGAATGTTTCAATTCTGATTGAACATCTATACATCAGGTCAGTTCAGGGATTCTGTTCAACTGTAAATGGAAAAGCATCCATTCCAGTGTGGTAACCTTTGTGCTGCACTGGAATGGGAACCTGCTTACATGTGCCATGTTACATGTGCCATGTTACAGGCATTTGGACACATTCCTCATGTATGAATGAACAAGTGCAAACTATACCACTGTCAGCAACTGTGGTGACAGGGAGTGTGTGTGGGGGCCTGTCAGAACTCCAGGGAGCCCCCTCACTGCCTGAGGCGCCTGTCCTCTGGGGTTGAGGAGAAGAGTTAGCTGTGACCCGGATCCTAGTGAAGCATCTGGTGGGGTCTCTGTGTTGCTGGGACCTCATCTTGCTAAGCTCTATGTAGCAGTGGGTCTGTCCCGGATCCTGGTTCTTTATGTGGAATTCCAGAATTCCACAATGGGGAGACAACATGGAAGCCACGTCCTGGAAACCTAGTCAGGGTCTACTGGAGTGGTCAAGGCAGAGGCGGAGGCTTCCAACTACCCAGTAGGGGAGATTGCCACCCACACTGGAGTCTGTCTGAGGTCTGGTGAGCTTCCTGTGCCTGGTAGCACCAATTTGTGTTGTGTGTGTGTGTGTGTGTGTGTGTGTGTGTGTGTGTGTTTATGAATGATCTGGGTGTGACAGCTGAGAGTTGGCTTCACCGCATGCTCCCTTTTTTCTCGGACCCAGGTCATGTCTCTAGAGACACTGACGGGTCACATCCCCAGCCCCTGGGGTTAGACAGTGATCAGTTCCTGGCTCCTGTTGTCTATGCTCCTTTATTATTTTAGCTTTCTTAAAAATGTGTGAGCATAAGATCATATGTCGAGGAGTTCTGAGCTACTGAGGAAAAGCTGTCTGCCCCAGGCCAGTTCCCGTTTCCCCAAGTGGCCACTTCTTTCTCTCCTGGTCCTGGGCCTTACCTCCAGAGTTGCAGCTTGTATTGCTGTTCAACTGTTTCTACTGATGTCATGGACATTATCTTCTGACTGTCCTGTATGCTGAGAGGGCATAGCTCTCTTACTTGCTAAGGACTGGCCTGCCTTCACCAGGGTGTGCTTTTTAAATTAATTTTTTTAAATTTATTTTTCTTCTTTCATATAATACATATCAACACCCCTCCTATCCTCCCTCCATTCCTCCAAGCTCTCCCCATCTTCACTCTCCTCCTATTGTATATCTTCCCCCCCCACTTCCCCCTCCCACTTCCCCCCCACTTCTTCCCATAGAAGAGAACAGTCCCCCCAGGGTTACTGCTCAAACAGGGCACAACAATTGGGACAAGGCCAGGCACCAGTCCCCACATCGA
The DNA here is from genome assembly GCA_026225945.1 of Cricetomys ansorgei. Lineage (NCBI taxonomy): Eukaryota > Metazoa > Chordata > Mammalia > Rodentia > Nesomyidae > Cricetomys > Cricetomys ansorgei. Next base: position 4,325,264 of record JAMJFZ010000484.1, read on the forward strand.
GGGTGGATCGGGCAACCCAGCTGGAGGAAATGGGTCCCAAGGGCAGGCAAAAGCATCAGAGAACCCCCCCCCCCCCCGCCAATACACTCTGCAGGAACACCAAGCCAGACAACCACATGACGTATCTAGGAGACCCTGAACTAGAGGCTGGAGAGCCAGGAGACGACTTCTAATGCTATCCTGTTCTACTCATAGATGGTACCTAGTCCAGTCTCCATCACTTAGGCTTCTGGCAGCAGCTGAGGGCAACAGACGCAGAGGCCCAGAGCCAAACATCATGTAGAGCTCTGGAAAACTTGCAGAGGAGGGGAAGGAGGATTTCAGGGACCAGAGGGGCATCAGGAGAGCAAGCCCCACAGAGTCAACGGCCAGCTCTCAGCTCCCTGGGTCTCAGCCTCTAGAGACCCTCCCCTGGTATCACTCCAGGTCTTCAGATGGGAATGTCAGCCTGCTGCTTTGGCTGGCTTGGCCAATGGCCTGGGAACCCTGCAGGGAAGGCTGTGGTATCCCCCTCCAGACACACGCACGCATGCACGCGCACGCGCACGCACATGCACATGCACGCGTGCGCACACACACACACATACGCACATACACCACACACATACACATGCACACACACACACATACACACACATGCACACACATGCACACACACGCACACATACACACACATGCACACACACACACATGCACACACACATACATACACGCACACACATACACATGCACACACACGCACACATACACACACATGCACACACACACGCATACACACACACACACACGCACACACACGCACACATACACACACATGCACACACACACGCATACACACACACACATGCACACACATGCACACACACACACACGCACACATACACACACACGCACACACACACACACACACAGTTACTGAGTTCGCCCAGCACCTGGGAAGGTTGATGCACTTCCTCTGCAGTCTGCAGGTCCAGAGTCATTTAGACCCACATGTCGAGGCAGAGGCTGGGTGGAGGCGGCCGGCTGCTTAAGGATGGACAGTTCCCCGGCACATTCGCACGGGGGAGAAGCAGACCGGGGCCTCACATGCCTCCTCGATCTCGCCCTCTGCCTTCCGTGGTCCGTGCTGCTCCCCTCCCGTCGCTCTGCAGGCCACCGTCATCGGCAAAGCCTCCCTATGAGCGAGCACCCTTCCTTACCGGCCTCCGTGGGGCTTTCCTGAGTGGTACATCTCTCCTCACCCCCGCTCTGTATCTCTCTACCGAGTGCTCATGCTCAGCTTTGCTGCTGTTTAGAGTTTACTTCCGGGAAGCAAAGGCTGCTCCAGGGTCCGGCATCTTCCTTGAGGGCTGGAGGAGCCGAGACGTGTGTGAGGGTGGAGATGTAAGGGCTTTACTGAGCTCCAGTGCTGTGGCCTCCTTAGCACCCTTGCTCTAGAGCCCACTGGGCCTTGGCAGGGTGTGGCCACCCTCGGCCCAAATCCCGGGGTTCGGGAAGTGGCCATGGTCATTTCAAGAGCTGAAGTCGACACTGTGGACTTTTGTCGTGTGACTGTGTCTTTCTCAGGTTGCACTTGGCCACGTGTCAGATGTATGTGACGGTGCTCGTTGCCCCTGTAGGCAGTGAGGATTGGTTCTGAGAGGTGGCGATGCTCCAGTGCGCTCGCACAGACCCCCGGACGCTGGCCCGCCCTGCCAGGGGCCACTGATTGTAGGCTGCCTTCGTCGACTGGCAGGCTGTTCTCAGCAGCTTTGCTCCCTGTCCTGACCTGGAGAGCTAAGGTTGTCTAGTATCTCTGCAGTAAGCCTTCACTGTTACGTGTCCCTGGTCAGTGCCGGCCTATTAAATTGCTGCCGGGTGCGCGGAAGTGATCCTGGCCTTTGAGATCGCTGCATGACGAAGTGGAAAAGCTTGTCTCTATGTAACCCCTGGCAACCTCTCAGTTTCTGTGTAGTAACTACCAAAGGTCTAGGTGTCCTGGCAGGGAGATTCTGAGTTCCCTCCTTTGGCTAGGAGGGATTGCTGGCCTTGCTCTTCTTAGCTTTCCCACAGCCTTTCTGTTATGGAGCTTTCTACAAAGTTCAAACTAAGCCAAAACAAAGGGCAGAACTCACTCCTGGCTCTCAAACCCTGCAGTGTGTCCCTTCCTCCATGAGCTTCACAGTATGTGTCCTGCATACAAGTGAGCATTCTCTCACACGCACACGCAGAAAACCAGCACACAGGCACACACAGACTCCTGATGCACGCATGCTAGATATGTGCAGATAAGGACAGCCACACTCCACAATATAACGCAGCACGTGCATGCACAGGCAGTAATACCCAGCATGGACACACAGAGCACACATGCACACATGCTCAGTGTGTACATGAAGACGTTGTACAATACACATGTATCCATGTACACACACACATTGTACACACAATAACACGCATTTATACACACCTACCCATGCACAAATGCTCAATACCCAATATGCACACAGACAGCACACATGTACACACTGACATGAGTGCATAAGCATGCACACACAATGTAATATGCATACACATGCAACACACATGTACATTTGTGCAGGCACAAGCACAAATATTCAACACATGTAGATGCACAGTACACACATGCTCAAGTATGTGAGGCATAAATACATATGAATGCACACATTACAAATGTATGTATAACGCAAGGATACACATATACAGGTAAACACAAATATATGTATATATACATACATATAAGCACAAATGCGTGATACCCAATATATACACAGGCACAGGACACACACACACGTATACACATTCACAAACATACAGCACATACATGCACATACACATGCATATGCATGCACACACACACACACACACGCATACACATACACCCCTTCCTGAGTTGATCACTACTTGTGAAAGCTATGATTTCTGGGAAGGCGTCCTTCTGTTTGCACTGCGACTTAACAAGGAAGAGCTTACATGAGAAGAGGAAAATTTCTCCTAAGAGGAAAAATTCTGTCCTGGCTGTTCCTGTCCCCCACCCCCACCCCTGAGGCAGCTCTCGGGAAGAGGGGATGCTCCAGGGCAGGGCTGGACCTGTGTCCTGGCGGAGATAAAGACTGCAGGACAGAGAACGGGCTGGAGCTTTGGGAAGGCTTACTCTGACTTCCCAGCATCCTCTGTCTGTGATCTGTAGGAATTTCTGGGCCAGGTTGGTTTTTTTTCTTCTTCTTCTTTTTTTCTTTTTTGCAGTTTAGTAGGAACAGGGCTCTTGGACTGCGGTGGAATCGAATTTGTATCTGAAATGGCAGCTGGTGCCTAGACTGAGGTATCAGCTACGTGAGTCCCCTGCCAGGCTGTGGGAAAGTTGTAGAGAAATTATGCAAAGAGCGAACTTGGAGGCGTGAAAACAGATGAGTCGCTTTGCTTCTAAGCCTGCACGGTGAATCTGCTACCCGCACGCACGCACGTGTGTCACATAGGATCCAGCCCTCTGCCTCACTGTCACAGAACCCTACCCGCAGGCATTGGGAGATCTGTCCTCCGGTTCCGAGGTGGACAGAGTTCTGTCTAGGGGAAGATGAGTCCCTTTTCTCCCAGAACGGCGGGAACCCACATTGTCACCTTCGTGTGGCGGCTGGCTGGCATCCACTCCTCTACTGACTCAGTCCTTTGAGTGTCTATGCCATGCGCTGTGCTGGGCATGGGGATGGAACAGCGGCTAAGCCAGAATGACTTATAACTGGGATGGTGAGGAGAGGGAGTGCAGGAAGTGGTGGCCCTTGGGCCAGTGGGCTAGAGGCTGGGAATGGCAGCCGGGGCTGCCTTCTACAGACTGGGCTCAGGGTGGAGACCTGCCTGGACGTGTGCATGTGAACCTCTAGGGGACAGGTTATCACTGGCTGTGTGGCCCCCACAGAGCCACAGTGTGAAGGAAATAGGGAGCGCTAAGACTGGATCAAAGCCCTCTCGGGAGAGTGTGGCTGGATGGTGGCAGTGGAAGGAAAGCTTCTGGGGGGTTGGGGGGTGGGGGTGGGAGGTGGGGGGTTGAGAGGGTAGAAAATGGGGTGTAGGCTCCCAGTGGAGAGTTTGAATGGGAAGTTCGATAAGTGGGTATTGGAGGTGGGGGATCACTCAGTCAGTAAAGTGCATTCCAAACAAACATGAGGACCCAGATTTGAACCCCAACGTGCATGTGAAAGTCGGACCTGGTGGAACCAGCTACCCCGGTGCTCAGGAGGTAGAGACAGGAGAATCCCTGCAGTTCACTGGCCAGCCAGTCCGGCTGAATTAGCATGTTCCAGGCTCAGAGAGACTGGTTTCAAAAACTATGGTGGGAACAGATAGAGGAAGACATCCAAGACAATCAACCTCTGGTCTACACACACACACACACACACACACACACACACACATGCATATGCACACATACCCACATGAACACATACACCACCCCCTCCACACACAAACACTCCTCCTCCTCCTCCTCCTCCTCCTCCTCCTCCTCCTTTTGGCTGTGATATGGAATTTCTAAGTGAGGGAGGTAAAATCTCCCTTTATGAGTAAGCAGTTCGGGCCAGCTCCTAAGTGGAGAGTTCTGGTCTTAGCTACCCATCCTGTCGGTGTCTGTTGGGTTTTCCCACAGATACGCAGTTTCTCTAGGGCCTAATTTCCTAAGCCGGTGCCAGAGGGTCTGTGAGGATGCGTATGAGTTTCTCAGTTTATTAATTTTGCATTAAATAATTAATAGTAAGGTTAATTGATGAATTATTCAATTTTCAGGTAAAATGGGATGATAAATATTCATAACTTATTTTATTAAGGGAATTTCTATTTCCTATGTCATTAAATCTAGATTAATGAAGGCTGATTTTAAATGAAGATTGAAAACAATTGTGCTTTGGAATTAATTTACTAAGCTAAGGTCATTGTATTGTGAGTTTACCCCCTGCTAGAAAGTTCGGGCTCTTTCCTCTGGAGAAGAGTCTGTTTCACAGAAGTCACAAGGCCGTTGGTTTGGATATTTTCACCAGGCCTGCTGGGAACTTCCCCTGGACCCATACCGAGGTGCACACCGAGGTGCACGGGCGAGGCAGCCTCATTTTACAGGCAGAGCTGCGGGTCCTTCCTTAGCTCCCGCCACTGTGTCGAGCTATTTGTTTGTTCCTGAACTGGGCCATGCTACGCTATCTCAGGCCAGATGTGAAGTGGGGCTGGACCCTGGCGAAGAAATGGTGCGTGTGCATGTTTCAGTGTCGATCTGCAGATAGCTGTGGGGTTTCCCAACCAAGTTTCCCGGGGTGTGTGCAGGGATTTTCAGTACAAGGTGATGGCAGCTTCTGGCTGCATTCACGTACTTTAGCCGATTCCTTCCAGATCTGGGTTGTGTTAATTTGCAAAGAGCACACTCCACAAAGGGTGCTGAAGCCGTGTGGGTGGTTTCTGACTTACAAAGCCCTTTGGAATCTGGAGTCTCGGTCTTCATAGTTCTGAAGGAGTAAGTAATGCCCATGGGATACATACTGAGCAAAGAGGATAGGGCAAGAGGGAGAAGGAGAAAGGGAGAGAGAGAGAAGGAGGAGAGAGAGAGAGAGAGAGAGGGAGAGAGAGGGAGAGAAAGAGAACAGATTCTTTAGAGACTCACGAACCAGGCAGCAGGCTCAGTCTGCATTGCTTGCCCAAGGCTACTGCACTAATTAGCCACAGAAGTTGGGACTAGAGCCTAGGAATGCTTAAAAAAAAAACAAAAGAACTTCAGTGTCTCTCTTAATGGTTTCAAATCACTTTTACCCACCCATGCTCAGTGGCAGGGCACCCAAGAGTGTTCAGAATCCCGTGGGCCACGCTGTCTCTACCCCACAGAGCTGCTCATTATAATTTTCCAGTAGAACGTGTTTGCCGTGAGGACACTGATCCCACACTAAGCCTTTGCGTCAGAGGAAGGCTCTGGATGCTGGAGCTCCCGAACCTGCTTTCCCGAAATTATTCCTAATTGGCTTGGAAAGAGGCTTCTAACAGGCAGGTGGCTTAATCTCTTCCCTTTCTGGCGTGACTCAGGAGGTGTGAGGATTAGTTCTGGTTTGGGAGGCTGGTCTGGTTAATTTGGGAGTTAAGATACAATCACCGTGTAGGGATGGAAGTGGCTGCCTTTGGGGAGGAATCTCGAATCCCCGGGGACAGCCTGCGACATGAGGGACGGCAGATGGAAGTGGGTGAGGAGAGGAGGTACCAAAGTGTAATTCCACAATCTGCCTGTCTACAAGCCTCTATGGAGTGCCTGCTTGTGAGCCTAGGACTGGAGTGGGCACTGAGGGTTGCTGTGGCAGAAGAAGATAGCATGGACCCGGATCTACTTGGAGAGCCAGGTGATACACATTGGAGATAACCAGAGAGCAGTTTCTAGACAAAACACACAAATACAGAGAAGTCTGTGATGCATGTGGTGGTGGTGTGTGTGTATGTGTGTGTGTCCCCGTCTGCGCGTGTGCGTGTGCACGTGAGCTGGAGAAGGATTGCAAAACGAGGCAGGATCGACCGTTTGCAATTGATTTCATTGGAAAAACAGCAGAGTGGCATTGGTAAGGGCGAGTGCCAATCAGAAGGTCACAAACTGTGCCGGGGTGGGAGGGGCGATGGTGTGCACTGAAGAGGCGTGGGAGGGCTGACATTTGGACTTTTCCCATCCTTGGAACAGAGCGACTGGTGTCTCTGGCATCAGTGATAATGAGGTTTTGGGGGCCAAAGGATGCTAGGAGAGGGCTGTCGGCCAGGCACCACACGAAGAGCCCCTGGAGGACTGCTTTGGCCCGATGGTTTCTTTGTGTTTAGGCCGCTGAGAGTCGGGCAGGTCCTGAAAAAGAAACAAGGTTGACCCTGCCGACTGGCTCACCGTGATGAAGAGGCTGGAGGGACAGATGTGGCCCCCATTTGTTGATTGGGTACGCAGGCCCCAGGGGTGAGGACGCTGCCCCATGCTGGGACCCCAGAGGTGAGAGAGCGTCCCACACTAGGGCCCCAGCCCATAGGGGTCTATTTCAAAAGGCTCAGTTGTCTTCATTCAGATTTATGGGCGGAAACATGGAAGGTGTCCCTGATGGACCCTGAGGTCGTGCAGAACTTCTCAGCCAGGGGCGGTTTCTTTCCTCTGCCGGGGCATTTGACAACGTTTTGGGCGGCATTTGGGTTGTCGTGATAGGAAAGAGCATGCCCCGGTATCTGGATGGTGACGGCTTCGCCACTCACAATCGCCCTACAGTGCTCAGGATGGCCCTTTGCATCGAAGCAACCACGGTACCCTCAGTGAGACATCGCACGCCGTAGCGCTGAGCCCGCAGGAGAGCTTACGTCAAGGTGGCGTGGCGGTCAGAAGCCAGGCTCTTGACTCGAACACCTGTTATGCCCATTTCTTATCAGGGGGTTAGCTGCATCCTACCTCAGTTTCCTCATCTGCATAGCGGGAAGGATGATGGTACTTAGTGTTGGGAGGAGGAAGTGAGGGAGATTCGTCTCACCAGGCTTGGTGGCGCAGCGCCTTTACCTGCTGAGCCATACTCTTGGCTCTGGCCCTGGACTCTCGCCTCTGTGTCCTGTGACCTCAGATTCAAATCCTCAACTACCCACACTGATTCGTCTCCACTTGGGATAATAGGTGCAGTTCAGGGAGGGTCTCAACATTCATCAGGGGCCTGTGTAGAGTGGGCGGGGCTTATCAAGGGAGGCAGAGGTGCCCAGAAGCTGAGCTGAGAGCTCAAGATACCTTTCATTCTCTCTCCAACACACTCTCATCGACCACCAAACCTGTCTTCAAATCATCTCAGAACTCAGTGACTCGAATAGCATGCACCCATCCTGTCTCCATGCCGGCTGGATGACCATCGGACATCTGAGCCTCTCCAGGTCCCCATGCAGTGACTGTATCCGGGGCCACAGTCTCATCTCAGACTCCAGTGGAGGACAGGTTACTTCCAGCCTCACCCGTATGGGAGTGGAGTCTGTCAGACTGAGGACTGGGCACTTGGCTGGCTGCCGGCTTGGGGCTGCCCTCAGTGCCCTGCTGATGTGGCCCTGGAACACACCAGCTGGTAGACAAGAGCCGGTCTTTGCCTGCTCACCACCCAAGTGACACCTTCCCACTTTGGCTGCAGGCTCTTTCTTGGGGGGGACCTGTTGATGCCAGTCCCTGTCAGGTGAGGGATCACCCAGCCTGTACATTCCGGGGCGGGATGGCTGGATGGGGGCACCCTGGTGCCCCCTGTCATCATCACACATTGGGTGAGAAGACTGTACTGGGAGAATCAGGCAGAGCTGGCCTTCCTTCTCTCTGGATGGGTGGGTGGAAGATGGGGAAGTGATGTAATCATTGTTAAAATGCTTACGGTGCAGGTGTGAGGAGCAGAGTTCATCCCCATTTTTAAAAAGAGGCATGGTCGTGTGACCTCTAAACCCCAGTGCTGGGGAGGGGGGGACAGAAGGATCCCGGGGCCTCTCTGGCCAGGCAGCCTAGCCAGCTTGATGAAGTCCAAGCGTACTGAGAGGCCCCCATCTCAAAAATCAGAGCAGATAGTGCCTGAGGAGTGACACTCAGGGTTGCTCTCGGGTCTCTACACACTTGTACATGGGCAGCCTCACACATGTGGTGCGTATGTGCGTGTACACACACACGCACACACACACACACACACACACACACACACACACACTGATTAGACAGATCCCTAGTGCCCAGGGCAGACATGACTGGTCACAACACTGTCTTCCTGTGAGTTGGAGCCAGCCTCAGAATGCCATGGAAACCCATTTGCAGTCTCTGGGTGGTCTCTAAGAGTCAGTCAGTGGTTACTATGGTACCCCATTCCACTGGTCAGGTTGCTAGGTAAACACGGGCAGATAAGTCACCTTTCTGTTGACCCAGGTGGCAAAGCAGAGTCCTTAGAATTTGGGGCCTGTGGAGGCCTAACCCTTCCCTTCTCAGACAGAAACGGTGGGCAGTAAGTCAGGTCAAGCTAGCGTGGAGCGGCTCAGCTCTGCCTCTTCCGTGGTTCTCACTGTGTAGTCTCGGCCTCTGACACTCCTGCCTCTGGTGGGTTGGAGAAGGAGCCCTGGCCATTGAGGAAATGAGCTAGCTACAGCCTGGGGTGGCTCTACTTCCAATTTATCTGACTTTCAAGTGATTCATTCAGTCCCTTCCTGGATCTGGCTCCTGGACTCAGGGTGATAGCTTAATTTGCTCAGGAAACCTTGATACCACCACACACTGGCTTCCAGGACCTGCTGGGGGCACTGGGCTAACAAGGAGCAGAGCACATTTCCTGGGCCAGGCATTCCTTTACCCTAACCGGTTAGGGTTTCAACCCCTTCCCCCTTTTAAAACCTTCTTCTCCCGAAAGACCGGAATGTTCAGAGGTAGTTTAAGAGACATCAATATGCAGTGATTTATTTTTTTTTTCTTAGCCACTGGGCTTCAGGAAGAGCTGAGAAGCCAATAATTAATCCACGCAACTGCTTATCCCCTGTGTTTGAAAATGACCTAGTGGCTGAGTCGCTCCAGCAGGCTGGGCCAGCCTGACCCAGTTCAGCTCCCTGCCTTGCAAGGCTCGCTTCAGATGTGGGGACTATGAATTATTCAGGCCCGCTGCAGGAGAGTGGGCGCTCCTCTTGTAACAGTTAATCAGCGGTCCGGGAGGCCATCGCTTCACGCTCGCTGCCACATGCTCCCTCCGGGCAGGTGAATGAGCGTTCTTCAAAGTTGGGTTGGGCTCTTGCCGTTCCAAGGGAAGTGGTTTGTCCTTTACCTCAGAGGGACAGCCCCGCTCCTCCAGCCGGGGTGGACCCCGTGGAGTGGCTCCTTTCCCGAACCAGCAGAAAACGACTTCTGAGGGGCTCCCATTCCCAACATGTCCTGACAGGCAGGGCTGGCACGTTTTCCTGTTTCTCTCGTAATGGAGGAAGGCTCAGACTGGCTGCCTCGCTGCTCTGTAGGGCCCACACAGGCCTGTTAGTCTAATAGCCTCGTGGGCCGGGCTGGCTAGGGCAGTCAGCAGCCGAGGAGACTGTTGCTTGCTTTCCAGCTCAGGAGCCACCCACAGCTCTGATCAGCCACAGCATCTTAGGATCGCCCTGACCGCTCTCCTCCGTGACCTGGAACCCTCACACAGTGCTCTGTCAGCCGTCTTGGTTTCCTACCAGAACCCTCCTTTGCCCTTAGACTTAACAAAAGGCTCTCAGGGGTTACAATGTAGGTGTGGCCTTTCCATCCCCTTTCCCTCCTCCCCCTACTCCCTGCTCCCTCCTCTTTCTCCCTCCTTTCATCTTCTCTTCCTCTCCCCTCCCTTCTCTTACCTTACCCTAACCCCCCTCTCCATTTCCCTTCCCCTCTCTTTCCCTTCCTCCCTCTCCTCTCTCACCCTTTCTCCTCCCCTCTTGTCTTCTCTCCATCTTGCTATGTAGCCCAGGCTGGCCTAGAACTTCACAATCTCCCTGTTGCAGCCTCTCAGGTATAGGCATGGCGTGCGCCGCCACCTGGCATTTATGAAGATCTCTACAGGGAAGAAGAAAACCTCTGAGCATGTCTGAGCAGACACTCTGGTGTCATTTTAAAAGGAGGCCTTTCGGGATAGGCCCGAGCACCCCTTAGCTCCGCCTGCTGTGCGCAGAGCACATGCGCGTGACCGCAGATGAACAGGGGGCCATCTTTCCATCCCTCCGAGCACCCTTGTGAAGAACACGAGGGCTGTGGTGCAGATTAAATGAGACGCCAGGAGAGGAAGCGGGCTGGGAAGCAAGCCGCAGATGGCGGCTCGTGCGGGGAGGTCCGCTTCGTTTATCATCGGCCTTGCTCACAGCGGACCTTGTGCGACGGAGGAGCAGGAGTACTTCCTGCAGGACGATTGCACAGAGCTGTCGCGGGGCTCTGCCCTTGAGCTTCTCTTGTGTACATCTCTGTTCAAACCCGTTCTCTTTTAAGATATTGATCACGCATCCCTCAGGGAAGTGGACTGTGTGTGCCTCAGGTTTCCTAGAAGTAGCAGCATTTGTCTCCTGACTAGTTCCCCTGATGCCCAACAGTTAGGCCATGCACTTCCTCGCTGTAACTTCTGACGACTGAGAGCCTACATTTCCTGTAGGAGGAAGACAGAGGTGTGAATGGTCTGCTCTGGGGCATGTGGCTGAAAAGGAGCCAGATCTGACTTAGGATAGAGCATTCCTCCATCTCGGGTTCTAGAACCTTCTCTTCATAAATGCCCAGCAGATGCCAGCTCTCGGTTGGCTCCAGAGACCTCCTCCTTCCCCTCCTGTGTCCTTCTCCCTTTGTAGCAACTCCCCAGAGGCCAGCCTCTGGTTACCTTTTGTTTGGGGGAAGGGTTAAGACAGGTCTCGATGTGTAGGGGAACGCGGCCTTGAACTCAGAGTCTTCCTGCTGGAGTCTCTGAGAGCCAGGGTGACACCAGGCTCCTCCAGCTAGCTCTGGACCTTGACAAACAATGGGCGGAGATCACAGTCTCCCTGGACTCAGGGTGTGGTACTGTGGCCAAGGGGATGCTGATTCTCTTTCCTCTTCTGTAGCCTTGCTCCCTGGCACAGAGGGTCCGCCTCTGCCTCTGCGGCTGCCACACTGGGGTGTGTGCCCTTTTCTCCCACCCCTCTGCCTGTGTCCCATTGGTAGCAGCCTTCTTGGGGAGCCCCGTGCCCCCGTCTCCCTGGTCCTGGTTCACCCCAGGAGAGCTTAGCATGAGCACAAGACGCAGCAACTTGCTGAAGTGCAATGTGTGCAGATAAATTATTCAGTGAGACCCAGTCTGACTTTATTAAGCCCAGAATCGTCCTTTTCTGTCAGAAACCATAGACAGAGGCTGTGTCAGCCAAGTCAGCTCTTGGACTGAGAATCTCAGCTGGCGGAGGGCCAAGCACCCCTGCGTAGGCTTGGGCTCTCTGCCTTTGTGCTTGTGTGGTCCCTTTAAACAGAAGGGCTGGAGGGAGGGGCCCGCCTGGGGAGGAGTGGGGACAAGGGCCCCCTCCATCTTCAGAAGAGTGGGCTGTGGACACATAGCTTGCAGTCAGAGCACCCAGGACTACAGAGAGAGGACAGACAGACTCAGGCAAGAAGGTCTCACAGACAGGCCGGACTAGTGCATATTCCTTCATGACATTAACATTATAATAAAGAGTTTGTGGCATTTTAAGTGCTTTATGGATTAATTTATATTCTAACATGGTAATGAGAAAGCGGCTTTTGTCCAAGAGGTGAGATATGCAAAAATAACCTTTACACGGCTCATAATTAACCTTTAATGGTATTCGCTCACATTAGTGATGTATTTTATGCTTCAAAACTGTGCCGGACAGAAAGATGGGCCAGCTTCCTGCACCCAAATCCCTGCCACGAGGCCATGTTGACACAGGAGATGCTGCCTCTCCAGGCTTCAAGTCCAAGCCTATTCAGAGTGTCAGACAGGGTGACCCCAGACCCCAGAGCCCTTGGCCTTATGGCCACGGGACTTTTCTTCTTATCAATTAATTTCTGATCTTCAGGATACACCCTTGTTCTTTCTAGTCACTCTGTTCATGGTGGACCAGCCCTGGGTCAAAGGTCAAAGTCTGCTTAGTGGATTTACGGAGTACCCTTTGAACCTTACATCCATGTGGGGTGTCTGTGTGTGTGTGTGTGTGTGTGTGTGTGTGTGTGTGTGTAAGTCCTCTTAGTGAATTTGCAGAGTACCCTTTGAACTTTACAGCTGTGTGTGTGTGTGTGTATTATGATGTATGTACATATGTGTAGGTTCTTGTGACTGTGTACATGCTTGCAGAGGCCAGAGGAGGGTGTCAAATACCCCACTGTATCATTTATTCCTTTGAGGCGGGGTCTCTCACCAAACCTGGAGCTGCATCGGTAGCCAGCGAGCCCCAGCGATCCTGTCTCCACCGTCCACAGCCCTGGGGTTACCGGACATACTTGACCATGCTTAGCTCTTGCATGGGCTCTGAAGAATCCACACTCACTCAGTTTCTCATGCTTACACAGCGAACCCTCTCACCCACGGAGCCGTCTCTCCAGGCCCCTTTTCTGGCTTTCGTTCTTCCTACAGAAGCTCTCTGTTCTGTGTCTCAGCCCTCAGCCTTTGGATGAGTAGTGTGATCAGCAATGCAGCCAGGGCGCTCCTCAGGCCTGGAGGATGTGCGGACTCCTGTGGGTGCGCCCAGCCTCCAAGCTTCCCTCGCTCTAATCTCTACTGATGGATGCAACCGCCTCCGGAGGAGGGGGAGGACGTCCTGCCACGTAAGGGTAGGGGCGGAAGCGGGGACCTCTAGACGGTAGCAGGACGATGGCCGTTTCGTCTGAGCTTTGACGCAGTAGCATTTCCTCTCAGCGGTGGTTTTGGGAGTGGGAGCTGTTTCTCTCTGCATGGCTACATAGGACTTGAAGGGTTTTGCTATTGTGATGTCCTATCTCCATGTATTAGGTCTTGAGCAAACATGAGTTGAGCATCACAAGTGGGGGATGTGTTTTGGTGACACAGAGCCTCTCGTGTGTCAGGGGCTAAGGCAGGGTTCTTGATGGCAGGGCTGGAAGGCTGAGGGGAGCGTGCCGTGGAGACTACAGAGCAGGGAGCCATCAGGACATGTTTGCCAGCGGATGAGCAGAGGATCATGCTGAGGAATGGAGGATGTGGGGGTTCAGGGGTACAGAGCACTGTGTGGAATGGAAACTGGTCTGCTAAGCCAGTAACTTCTGCATTTCCCAGATACCCACGTGGTTCACAGGCGGCCTGGGGTCTGAAGCTCAGGCACTGCCTAATTTGACAGAGCTCTTAAAGGAACCCTGATGTCAGTTCAAATTTCAGAAATTAAAGGATTAAATGCCTTCTGTTTCCTCCAAGGCTTTGCTAGTGCTTGATCCTTTTCATTAAAAAGCTCCATCGGCTCAAGCTCACTCCAAACCAACCCGGAGCTCCTGTGAGCCCCGTGAGCCCTGGGAACCTTACTGTTCTGTCTGCACCCTCCCGCCCCCACCCTGGGGGCTCATCCGTCTCACCCAGGTTCATCAGTGAGACGAGCTCCATGCAGAATCTGGGGAAGCTCACAGAAGCCAGAGCTTCCAACAGAAGAGAGATGCAGATGAGGGCCACAGCCTCTCACCCCACAAAACCAATAGCAGCCTAGGAGAAGCAAGCAAGCAGCAGAATCAGGCCAGCCATCTTTAATTCTTTCCCGGGAAATGTGAACCCTGGGGCGTCACCATGGATGAGCCCTTGAGCCCGAAGCGCAGGGGAAAACGTTTGCCACCGGGAGACAGGCTGCTGTGATCCAACCGCTCTGGGGTCTGTCTGGGGGGCGTGCAGGGGGTGAATCAGGCAGCAGAATATGTAGACAAGGAAGGGGCTCAGGAGAACCTCCATAACAGGAAAACGGGCATTCCCGAATTCGTACCTTTGGGGAGGGGGTAGGGATCTGATCTGATGTAATATAGTGACATAAAGGCACAGCTATTGCTGAGTGGAAAACCCCCATCTCACCCGGGAATCTGCTAGAGGATCGAGCTGACCTGAAATCACCAGTGGGACCTTCATGAGTGCATTGCGGAGTGCTCTGTAGAGATGCGATGCCTTGCCCTGCAGAGGGTGCAGGCTTACTGCCCTCAGGGAACCCCATGAAAAAGGCTAAGTCAATCATCTCCCTTTCTGACCCGGGCCTGTCAGAACAGCTCCCACAGAGAAGGACGCTGAGAGAAAGAGCTGTTCTGCTCCTC